>BLKR01006394.1:0-58231 GCA_011170035.1 Teleogryllus occipitalis
GGTTCTGCGATACAGGTAACATGAATTCCGATAACAGACTATTTTTCATTTTTTCCTTTAGGTTCAATCCAAAGAGCGCGGATATTGATAATAAATTGATTTGTATTGTAAGAGTAAATTCATATCACAATTACACGCCTCTCTGTTTTTTAACAGGTCTGTATCATTTATTTTCTTCTGGTAAACTTTTCGTAAAAAATCGTGCATTTTTTCTTCCTAATTAAAGTGGCAAGGAAAATTAACTCTGGAATGTAGGTAATTGTTTTGGGGGAAACTCTTTGAACGGTGCTGTACCGGGTGTAATTTTTCGGTTCACCGACAGAGACATCTTTCTGGTAGAGTTGTGATTTGGAATCCGCCGTAAAGTATGAACGCTTTCATTCGTCATTGTTATTTGACTTGTAAAGACAAAGGAAAATCACATGATCTATAGTATCATGGGAATTATCGTTCAATTTTTGTTGCACTTAATGAATTATTATTAGTTTTTTGTTCTTGGGTCTCAACGATCAGTAAGGCACTGGAAGGTATCGTAGGCGACGTAGAGGAAGAATACAAAAATCCAAAGAAATTTATAACCAAAAAGCGTAAGTAGATGGAAAAAAAGGCGTACAGAGATGAGATGAAAATAAAGAGCAAGAACAAACGAATTCAACGATAGAGAAGAAAACAAGAAATGAAGCAGGAGACAAGCAGCATAATTGTAAAACCATCAAGCAAAAAATTACTAAGATGTGGGAAATGAATAATATCAAATCAGAAAGCAAGCACAATTTCCACCCTTGGTTACCATGTTTCAAATTCCGATTAGTGTACATGAAATTTGCGGTGGGCAAAACCGAATTATTGCCGCTTTCTTCCACTCGATCATTTTTGCTTCAACTTCAGATTTCCATTATGTATTGCTATCGTTACGCTAGATTCCACACTCATTAATGAATTTCATTTTATTTTCGGAATTGAAAGGCGCTTTCTGGTAGGGAATCCGAGGAACTCGGCTTCGCAACAATCGGATCTGAGATGAATAAACAAATCAATATCAATCAAATTTTGCAAGGATACATTTGAACACGGGAAAAAAGAGGGTTTTGAGATTCAAAATGTTACCTCCGTTTTTCACTTTTGGTTTCATGCATTAATATACGGCGAATGCAGGGATTGTAACAGCAGTGCCTGCAGGGGCATGATCGGGTCGCGGCCGGGGAAGCCAGGATGAGGCTGGGCAGAGCGGGACGGGAACAGGGAAGGCTGTGCTGAGTCGAGGAGAGATGACGTAATGAGAGCGAAGCTGGGTGTGGAGCTCGGAATGAGATACGCGCGGGGCAAGTCGGATAGGGATTGATAGATAAATTGATAGACTGATAGCTAGATGGATAGGTAGATTGATAGAGACATAGAGAGTTAGATAGGTAGGTAGATAGATAGATAGATAGGTAGGTAGGTAGGTAGGTAGGTAGGTAGGTAGATAGATGGATAGATAGTTAGATGGATGGTAGGTAGATGGATAGATAGGTAGATAGATAGGTAGATAGATAGGTAGATAGATAGATAAATAGATAGATAGATTCATACATACATATATAATACATACATACTCCATATATAGGTGGATAGAGAGACAGGCAGACTTGATCTAATTAGGATTTAACACTCGGTGTTAGAGTCCTAAAAAGTATTACAATGTAGTTCATAAACCAAGGGAGTCAGAGCAGGGCGGGAGGGCTCGGACAGGGCTAGTGGTGTGGAGCGGAGTATCTGTGGGGAACGTAACGCAGTGTTTTGCATTTTACACCATAGATGTGATGATGTTTTCCTCTCCAATGGAAGTTTCTTATCAACAAATACGCGGACAACGTCGGGCTAATCGTGAGCAATTAATCAGATTGAAACCCGAAGAACGGATCGATGTGCGTCAGAAGTGAGGAGATCCATTGTTGAGTTTTCTCCACGAAGAAGCAGCAGGGAAGAAAGGTGTTGGACGAAATGTGGACGAAAAGCAAAACCCGGCTACGACACCGGCGTGAATAAACGTCGCCAGTTCACGAGGGTAAAGGTGTATGGGGATAACAGCGTGATAGAAAGTGTCGCGTAATGGTGGAGATTCTCGAGAGCGAATGTGGCGGTCGAAGAGGAATTTTGGTAGATTGATTGATTTTTTTCGTTTTTCCAGGCGCGTCAACTGCTTCGGTCATTACTCCCGTTTGTGTAGTGGATGTTTTTTCTCGGGAGATGGCGGTGACCTTCCCCCACTGGATGGCGAGATCCGGCGCCGACGTACCGTCGGCTAGTGGGGTTTCCCCCTAATCAGGACTCTCACACCAAGGGGGCACCGCCCCAGCCGGGACAAGCTCTAAGCTCCCGACCGGTCTCCCGGAATGTGTGGTAGTGTAGTGCATGTTAGTGTAAGTGTGTGTGTAAGGGCGCGCGCGGTCCGTGGCCCGTTTGGTAGGGGACAGCTCCGGCATTCGCCTGGTGTTGATCGGAGAAACCACGGAAAACTACCGATCAGAGCAGCCGGCCGCTAGAATTCTCCTCCGGACAGCGACTGAATTCGACCTAGCAGAAACGCTAGTGTCGAAAATCCTGCCGCCGAGGAATTTTGGTAAAAGGTCCAGCAGCCACGGCATTGGTCTGGTGAGATGACATGGGCAAAGACGACGCAGACGAGATCGGCGTGAGCGAGGGCATGTTGGGTGTGGACGGCGTGGGTGAACGAGGAGTAGGTAAGAGCGGAATGGCCGCTGGCGGGGTCAGTGAGAGTGGATTGCGTGAGCGCGGCGTTGGTCGGGGCAGCGAGGGGGGCAGCGTGGGCGAGAGCGGCGTGGGCGAGGGCGGCGTGGGCGAGGGCGGCGTGGGCGAGGGGCGGCGTGGGCGAGGGTGTCGTGGGCGGGGGCGTCGTGGGCGAGGGCGTCGTGGGCGGGGCACGTCGTGGGCGGGCGGCGCGTGGGCGACGGGGTGAGCGCGGCGTGGGTCGGGGCAGCGAGGGTGGCAGCGTGGGCGAGGACGTCGTGGGCGAGGGCGTCGTGGGCGAGGGCGTCGTGGGCGAGGGCGTCGTGGGCGAGGGCGTCGTGGGCGAGGGCGTCGTGGGCGAGGGCGTCGTGGGCGAGGGCGTCGTGGGCGAGGGTGGGCGAGGGCGTCGTGGGCGAGGGCGTCGTGGGCGAGGGCGCCGTCGGCGAGGGCGGCGTGGGCGAGGGCGGCGTGGGCGAGGGTGTCGTGGGCGAGGGCGTCGTGGGCAGGGCGGCGTGGGCGAGGGCGTCGTGTGGCGAGGGCAGCGTGAGCGAGGAGGTCGTTGGCGAGGACGGCGTGGGCGAGGGCGCCGCCAGCGATTGTAAGGCGATAGTATGGCTGCGCGGGCGGAGGCAGCCGCGGTGGTGGCGATGACGTTGCCCGTTGCTAGCTCAGCTTTCGTTGCGCGCCTCTCGCAATACGCCAGGGCAAATATTAGCCCAGGAAAGTTCCTATGAATATATAATGCCCACATCCGGCCGGAAGAAGGGGCGGCGCGAGTGTGCGAGTGGGCGTGGCTCGGGCGGGAGGTCTTGCCGGGGCCTCCGCGCTGGGGCAACTCGATTTGCCTCTGGCCTGGCGAGACGCAGGACGTGGGGCAGCGGCAACCGAACTCCATGACAATGGATGATCATTTCGAAATGCGTTTGGAGCGGGTTATGACTTGGTGTTTGGGATGATTGCGCTGTGGGAATATTGAAGTGTGTGGCTTGAGCACGGGCTGTTATGTCCTCCGTTATGATTGTATAATTGCGTCTCTGACGAATGAGTTAAATATAGAAGGAGAAGTGAGAAGGTGTGAGAGAAATAGTTCTAGGCAAACAATTTAATTTCTTCTATTTCCCTCGTATGTTTTGAAGAATGAGGGCGAGGGCGAGGTAGAGAAGTATATCATGTAAATATGATTACGTACAGCAGTACGCTCTGAGGAAGGCCACAATATGTTGGCCGAAACCTTAGCCACAAGAACATCGACGCGGATTGTCCCGGACAGCCAAGAAACATATATCATGTTAAGTTTGTTCCGACAAAAAGAGTTTTGCCTGCGTCACAGCCGCTAGTCCAACCCCTATGAAGCGTCCCAAAGCCTATCTCTGTCCTACCTCGTTCCCAATTGTGGCCACCGGGTAGTGTTCGAGGCGTGTGCGTAGAGATGATACCTAGCGTTCCTCTTGACAACTGACTTACGGATCAGTAATAGTATAATTAACGGAGGATTACCCCAGAAACGCGTTATAAGCCAAATTCTTTGCCAAAAATAGGACACTCTCACAGAAAAAGTTTCAGAATTTGAAAAAATTGCAATATCTTGCGTATAGGGAAGAAATACTTGATCTTGGGAAGAATATACTGCCCCTTTTATTATTAAATTTGAAAAAAAATCTTTTAAAATTTCTTAGCAGCACTATTAATGGAATGGCAAGTAGAGTACAAAAAAATTTTTGACTGGATAGATATTTTGAAGAAGTACACTAACACTCTACGGAGTATATGGCGTAGGAATATCTATGCGCTAACCACACGAACCCCTCAATGCATTACCGCAAGGCCGGGACGGCGCTGGTAGGCTTTGGCTCCATAGGGAGCTCTTACACCAAAGTGCATATATACCACATACACTTGCACTGTTAAGTTAATCTGTTTGTAATAAGGGTAATTTTGTTTAAAGTACGGTATATGCAAAAATAGTGTAAAAGCAAGGAGAATTAATATTGAAATAAAGTGAACGTATTCTAGAAGTTGAGAACATTATTGAACATTTTTATACAATTCTCAGAATTTACTGATAATAATTCCATCTAGCAAGAAACTAACTAACGAAATCGTAGTTACAGAGACGTAGGAGAATAAATAATACTCCCGACGGGCTAAACACTCTTAGCATTTGGTTTTAGGTATTTTGCTGCTTCATTGGAACAACACTTCGCTGATTAATTTCCCGCAGAATGCCAAAACTCGCGCACAGAACACCATATCAAAGTTACAAGCAAGTAAATGTATAATTAGGCTTTTAATTTTTGCCATTATGTTATTCGAAGGCTCAAATAAACGAATATATGTTAAATTAATTTGAAATTGTATTTGCTGGTGAATTGTAGTACTAATTGCTGCTCATCCATATGGCGCCACATTAAAATACAAAAAAGTCTCTTTTCTTTTATAATGTAACAAATCAGATAGGAATTGGGATTAACATTTGCGTACTCGCATTATCACCGAAAGAGGGGTTGTTCTACAAACTCTTTTATACGGAAGTTATATCAGACTGAGACATAACATCGAATTCCATTGTAGAATTAGAATTATAACCTTACCACAAAATAATACGTCTGTATGAGAGATATTTACATCATGTATGGAATTTACGAGTATGTCTCCTTGAGACACATCATTCCGCTACCCAGTGCAACTAGTAACAAGTATAATATTACACATTTGCAGTTTTTCAAAATATACAAATCTAAATCATATCAAGTCGTAATACTCAAATACACAGTGCAGTAAGAATCATAGATAACGCCACAACTTTCCTCGTTTTCGCTTTCAAATCAGAAAAAAATGCTATTTCGATTTAAGGTCGATTTAAGGTCTTGTTGAATTAATCATATGGGCGATCACATATTGCAATGTAAAACAATACTACTTAATCAACTGAAGTACATTTTACCGGATCAATAAATATTTATGCATTGAATACAGAACAAGAAAGAAACAGTATTATCAAGTGATAGTGAAATGAACCTTAAACTGAAGAGGGTGGCGTTAGGAGTTTTAACCAAATCAGTAAGCAAAAGCACTTGTATAATTTTTCTCCATTATCTTCAGTTAAAAGCGAATCAAATATGATACTTTGCAGTGTTATACGGTCTTTGGTATTATGGCAATTTGAACATATTACGGGATTTATATAGAGACTATAGGCTTGCAGCAGCAAATGTTCTACTCAGCGGAAAAAAATGGTTGTCCAGAAAATAGCACGCACACTGTTTGAGAACGCGTAATAAAATACTCTAATTAACTGATATCACTACAATAAATTAAATCGTTTAACAAAAACAGTGTTTACAAAAACTGAAATAACATATTATAGTAAGTTAAACTAAGTACAATCATTCCTCAGGTAAGAAGAAGATTAAAAGTGTTGTTCATAACGCAACACAAGAATATATAATATTTGATGGCGGGCGACCTCTTCCTTGGAGCTTTGCTTGTTGCATGACGTCAGTTGTGTCGTAAGCAAGGACCCATTGTGAAAGTTACCTCTTTTGGACCGATTCTATACGTTTAAAAAAAGTATGCAATCGGTTCAAATGAGGATATCGGTTGCCTAGTTTGAACTCAGTCCCCTAAGTTGGACCGCAAAAGAAACGTACGTGTGATAATAAACAAATTGGAAAAAATAAGATTTATTGAAAATATTATTAATACAGTGTATCCAAATGATAATTAAAAAAATATATTGTTGAATTCCTTGAAGGAAATTACAGTTTTCTTGGGAAAATATAATCGACAGCCCACCCTTTTATTTAGTTATTTTTATACCTCAAGTCTCATGATCGAGTGGCACTCATTTTAATATTTTGAACTGAACTTTTTGAATAGGTTTAAAGTATTCCAAATTTATAAAAACCATGTGTATCACTACGTAAATAAATCACTAAGTACTGCATTTTTATTCGAAAAAAGCTTTTATTAGATTCTGAAAGAGAAGAATCGCAATAGTGACTAATTACATTAGATTTCATCCTGGAAACTTATTCAGACAGATTTGTCCATACTAAATTTCATTTTAACGCACTGAGTGTGAATAATAATATAATAACTATAATCTACATCACACACTATTTTGGACTTCTTTTCCCTTTCTACACATCGTTGAGAACCAGATAGATTCAACATTATCACAATATTCTTCCAGATCTTGTGAACAAACAATTCTTATTCTCTTGAAATTTCTTGACGGTTTTTCGATTTATCTTAGTTGCTGTTTGGATGGGCTCTTCGTTGAAACAGTAAATTCCGCTTCTTTCAATAGATATCTCGTACGCTGTAGGAAAACTTGTTAACCATTTTGATAATGCCTTACATACATTCTTTCCTATGTTTATAGATAGAATCATATGAAGTGTGTACTTCATTACCATTTTGCTCTACGTTGTTTGAACTCGGTTCACGTTGTCTACTCCAACAGCCGGGGCATCGGATGGCGCGCAATATCACGTGTTGTGAGGCGATGTGACTCCGCACACGTTACTCCGTACACGTTTCTCCCCATAGCATTCAGTCGCTGTCTGGAGGAGAATTCTAGCGGCCGGCTGCTCCGATCGGTAGTTTTCCATGGTTTCTCCGATCAACACCAGGTGAATGCCGGAGCAGTACCCTACCAAACGGGCCACGGACCGCGCGCAGTCTGTCCTTCCTCTTCCTTGTCCTATACTCTCCCCTTACACACACACACTAACATGCACTACACTACCACATTTCCGGGAGACCGGTCGGGAGCTTAGAGCTTGTCCCGACTGGGGCAAGAGTCTCAACGGTGCCCCGTTGGTGGGAGAGTCCTGGTTAGGGGGAAACCCCTCTAGCCGACGGTAGGTCGGCGCCGGATCTCACCATCCAGCGGGGGTAGATCACTGCCATATCTCGAAAAAACATGCACTACACTAACGGGACCAACGATCAAAGCAGTTGACGCGCCCGGAAACATCAATCAATCAATCCCCATAGCACGTCACACACAGTTTTTAACTGTTTTTGACGTAAAATAGTAAATAAATACGACGCGACGTGGGTCCCGAGGTCGCTCATCCGCTGGCTACGTGTCGAAGAAGTTGGGGCCCCACGTCGTCTCCCTTTTGATTTATTGATTGATTGATTGGTGATTCCGGGCCAGTCAACTGCTAAGGTCATTAGTCTCGTAAGTGTAGTGCATGCGTTTTCCTTGTAAGCGGTGATCGTCCCTCGCTGGATGGTGAGCTCCGGCGCCGACCTACCGTGGGCCAGCGGGGTTCCCCCAACCAGACATCTCCCACCACCCCTAGGTGGGACAAGCACTAAGCTCCCGAGCGGTCTATGTGTAGTGCGTATTAGTAAAAGTGTGTGTAAGTACAGGATTAGGATAGGACAAGGAAGAGAAAGGATATATTGCGCGGGGTCCGTGGCCTATTTATTACAGTACTGCTCTGACATTCACCTGGTTATGATGGTGGGAGAAACCACGGAAAACTATAGTTCAGAGCAGCAGACTGCTAGAATTCTCCCCCATACAGAGGCTGAATACGACCTAGTTAGGTAGCTAGTGTCGAAAATCTGCCGTCGTTGGGGTGATTTGAACCTAGGACCTCCCGACAGCGACTGGAGACTGACGTCCTATTTACATACATTTCATTTCATTGCTTTCTGTTGACGTGAAAGAAGAATATAAAATAATGCTTACCAGCCTCCTGACATGCATCGATCCAGTAGGCGAACATCTTTGCCCCAAATTAAGCATCTTGACCGAAAATAAGAAACAGCAAAGCAGAATGACTTCAAGTCTAAGCCTTAGTCTGCGAATGGAAGAAAGTAAAATTGTAAGGTGTTATATACAATTTGTAATTACTTACTCTCTGCACACAAGGGATGGCAATAAATAATACTAAAATCGTAAGACACCTATCAACGGTGTGTCCACATATTTTTTATTCCAGTATTCTTGGGTTCCACACCGGTGTTTCCCGTTAGGCTTTTCGCTTGAAAGTTTTTATTACTTTAAAATTGCTATCTCTCACTAGTTCTTTCTCACTTATTTTAGTTTATGATAGAAATACATTGTTTCATTCATCGACATCTATGTTTCACCTTTTTGTGAAATTAACTCTTATGTTATTGATATTAATTCAGTGTTAATTTTTAGAACAAAAGGGCGAGATAGGCGATATTATCAACAAATTAGAGTGGGGCAATACCAGATGTTTTCGAAATGTATATTATGCTTAAAAATTATTTTCATTAAAAAAATTATTTCGCTAATAAAAATGAAGTGTTCCAAGTTTTTTTTTAATTCAAGAAATTAATCGCGAACCACCTTCCATGGTATGAAATACCTTGTACGGCTGCGTGAATTGAACCCTCGCATTCTGCTCGCAAGTTATGAATGAATTGGAACTCCCTTTCCTCATTCGCTTCCCACGATCGCGTCTTACCCGCCATCCTGAGAGTCCAACCTCTCTCCGGATACCCCTGTCCGTAACAGCACCTATCTTCCCTCCGCCTTCTCCTTCGCCTTCGTATTTCTGGTCCTCTTCCGGGCGCCCCGGCCTGTTTCTGCTCCTTTCCATTTCCCACTTCCACTTTCAGCAACTTCTTGTTCCCCATCCCCACGCCCACTCCCAGCTGTCGCCCGTGCTGGTGATCGCGGTGCAGATGCCGGGGATAGTTCGGCCGGATTCCTACATTCCTGTAATTATTCCCTTATTAAATTCTGCCGTCAACAGCGGCGCGTCCTATCTCTGTAATTGAAAGCCTCGGACTGGAGCATCGATCGGATGTTTGCGAGCAACCGGTCTCGACGCCCCGCCCGCCCGCCTCCCTCGCCCCCCCTCGCCACCCCTCCATTCGACCCGCTCACCCTCCACTGCTCCTCCACGTGCGATACAAATGAACGGACAATCAAGGATGCAACGGTGTCAACGCGACATCCCGAAGGATTCAACACCTCCCTTCAATGCGTCTAGGGCGTCGCAGTCTTTCTTCGACATTCCAGTATTCATGTACTCAAATAAATAAATAAATAAATAAATAAATAAATAAATAAATAAATAAATAAATAAATAAATAAATAAATAAATAAATAAATAAATAAATAAATAAATAAAAAATAAATAAATAAATAAATAAATAAATAAATAAATAAATAAATAAAAATAAATATAATAAAATAAATAAATAAATAAATAAATAAATAAATAAATAAATAAATAAATAAATAAATAAATAAATAAATAAATAAATAAATAAATAAATAAATAAATAAATAAATAAATAAATAAATAAATAAATAAATAAATAAATAAATAAATAAATAAAATAAATAATAAAATAAATAAAGTTTTCTAACTTTTTTCATCTTGAAATGTATCCAAGCCGGTTTATGTATTAATTAATGAAGATGTCAAAGAAAATACATTGAATTTTGCTTAATTTACGTACGTGCCATCATATACTTAAAATTGGTTTACTCAGTGAGTTGGTGTGGATAACCAAACTTTGGAATATTATTTATTTTTGCCGAATTTTTTTTCATCAGTAATTGAAGTTTTCAGGACTGTGAAATGTGTAGGTAATGAACATTGTCTTCAGAATTATAGTTACCGCAATAGGTATGTCATAGAAACCGAATATCTCCTCTTTAACCTTCCGGTATACGGGCCTTCGATACTCACTAAAGTGCGTAGGAGCATTGAATGCTGCCTCGACAAAACAATCTTTTACACACTCAAAATTTCTATTATTTAATTGAAGAAGGAAGAATAAAATCTCACAATTATTTATCATTCCATTTTTAATGTTAATACGTTTTACAATAGATACAAAACAAACTCACAACGAAATTCAAAGAAAATAAAAATAAAATTTTGTTTGAAATTGTTTCTTCTGCTAATAGTATAGGCGCCATACTTACCTAGGAACGTATCCTAAATTACACACAGTGTGTAGGTGATTGTTGGGGATGTCCGCCGTATCCATGCCTTATTTTCCGTGGCGAGACTCAGGCCATGAAGCCTGCTCTTCCGTCTGACCACGCAAATTTCGTTACGCTCCTTTCATCTAGTACGCGAGAAAGAAGGTATTACTTGGACGACGAAACAGGCGATTTGAAATTTAGCTTGAGGATCTTTTACATGCAGTAAATCTACTAACATGGGACAGCCGGCTTTACTTCCCCTCCGGAGGAAGGCGTACGAAGGATATTTTTGCCCTTAAAATCCACGGCTTCGATCGGGGTCGAACCTGCGTATAACAGCCCGATAACCGTTACACTATTGCCGCCGCCAGAGGCATGTTATTGTATAAAGGTTTATTTATTTTTCCCTCACATTTTCTTTTTGTTGTTCCTTATGTAAAATTACTGTTATGTTTTTTTTATATTTTTACGTCTTAGCTTGCATTAGCATACAATTAAGTTGATACAAATATATAATGTACTAATAACTATACATATTATACTAATCAATACATACTATGCATTTTGGGTTTTAATGTATAATATATTAGTACAATTATGAGATGAACGTACTGTATTGTCCAAAATGTACTGCCTCAATTTCCCCTCGCAGTATGATTTATAATTGCAGGATTCAAATACTGCGCGTAAGTAAACTCGTCCTTTCTGGTTACGTGAGTATCTGTATTTAAATATGTCGCTAGTTACATGCAACCAGATGAATAATGACATCAAACGTATCCATAATGACATCAAACGTGTCCATAATAACATCAAACGCATCCATAATATGTTCTGATTTTGTATTTGTGTTATATTTCAGCATTTGTGTGAAATCCAAAAACACGTGTTATAAACCTTAAATCAGTTATTTTCAACCATCGTTAAGATCTCCCATAATAGCTATTACATATTAAAAACGTCCTTTGTTCGCAACGTGAATTTTCTACGTGACTACATCATTTACTTTTTTCATATATAAAATATTTTAAATTTGTATTAATTAATTATTGCTGTTAAATTTTATTAATTATTTTTTTATTATTAATTATATTTATTTAATTTTTTATTGATCAATTATTGATGCTTCAATTTTTATTGTAGAATCAAACACAAACATTGTTATTTCGAAGAATTTATTTTAAATTAATGCTTAGACCAACACTGAACGTTTAAATATCCACCTGGCACATATTGCTTTCCGTTAAGCTGTACAGAATTATAAACATACGATAGAGTAATTTTTCTAACGTTCATGTTCATTAAAAATGTATCACGCCTGATTTTTGTATTGTTTTTTAATTTAACTTTTTGCATCTAAGTTTTTGTCGTATAATTTCATTTTCATTTTTAGTCTTTTATATTACAATTTTTGACATGAAATCAAATTTGTTTCAATCATAAGTGCTACCTTCCTTAGTTTTATCTCAATATATATTTATTATGCAAATAACTAATTATAATTTTCTTAACATATCTGTGATGTAGGCCATATTATTAACAAATGCTAAGAATGTAAGCAATTACGTGATTAATAAAATTGTTCCAAAATGTTAGCGTCAGCAAAAACGTTTTTATTCATTCGATGTTGATCTAGGCTATTATATTTTTAAAAAATATTAAAATTTGATGAAAATGGCAAATGGAAACATTATTAAACTAACTGCGTCACAGGCTGAAGTGGCTCAGGCCTTCAACTGACATCCATGCAGTGCCTCTGACTGGGAGGTCCTATGGTTCGAGTTCCGACGGTTGGGGAGTTTTCGATAGGTTGAATTCAGGTTAACTGTCTTAAGGAGAATTCGGCTACTCTAATTGGTTATTTCTCCAATCAATACCAGGCGAATGCTGAAGAGTACCCTATCAAGCAGGTCTCGAACCACGCGCGAACTTTCCTTTCTCTCCCTTATGTTATCCCCACACCTTCTTACAGACACTTGTGCACTTTCATGCACTATACGACCTCATATCTCCAGAGATTAGTCCGGAGACTAGAACTTGTCCTAGATGGGGCAGTGCCTGGCTGGTGGGAGACACCTGGATAGGGAATATCAGCAAGCTGACGTGTATGTTGGCGCCGGATCTCACCCGTCATACAATTACGCATTACACCTACGGAACTATAGACCGTTGCATTGGACGCTCCTGGAAGCGCAAAATAATCAATCAAATGGGCCATGATGCTCACACCTTACGCTCACAAAAACAGGCACAAAGTACGACGTGAGAAGAATACCCCATTCACCGTCGTTCACCACAATCGATCACCGCAGCGACCGCCAGCCGCCGCCAGCCTCTGTCCATTGCAGCAGACTGCCATTCGGCGGCAACCACCGCCGCCCGATGCGGTCATGAACGTGTCCGTCGCCCTCGCCCTGCGCCCTCCGCCCTCCGCCCTCCGCCCTCCACCATCGTCACGAGCGCCGCTCCTGGTCCGCTGACCACCGCCACAGACTGTCCAGCGCTACTCGCCGCAACACCGGGATCATCATGCACCACGCCGCGACGCCGCCGTCACCAATAGCCGCAGACTCCGACACCAATAGCAGCTGCCTTCCGCCAGTGATCGTCCCATGATTTATGACCTCATTTTTAGAAAACAAGTCCTCTGACCGCCCTAGGTTATTTCACAGGAATTTAATTTACTGAAAATGCTGATATGTTCAATTAGTCTTCGAATGTATTGGGAAGTATCATGGACTTCGTCGATTTAATGAGGTACAATGCTTCGTATTACAGTTCCAGAACCGTAAAATAATAACTATCTGGAATCCAATGATTATATTTCTTTATAATTTAACACTGCGTTTTCCGTTTTTTTAAATAAAATTAAGAATTTGAAACTGGAAAACCTTCTCACGGAGGTTACACTTTGCCAAAGGAAGACTATTACTGTGACTACTCACACCGTGAATTGACCCGCACAGCTCTGAAATGGCAGTGGCAAGTGTGTGCATTTTAGCGTCACTAAAAGCCACTTTCCGACACTCTTCCAGGAGGAAGATTTAAACCTGTACAAAAATACTTTTTGTTTGTTATTTAAGGTCGCATCAACATCTAGGTCATTAGCGACCACTATTGGAGTTAACGTTATGGTAACTGTGAAGATGAAACGAAATGGTGATGATAACGGGTGAAAGGACGAACACAAATACAACCATGCCCGAAGCGGGTCTCGAACTTGCGACCTTCGGTTCGAGATCACTATGACATTACTACCATAGCAATCTCGGCCACCGGGCTGCCACAAATTATTTGATGAAATGGCCATTGCTGACGCCCAACCACCACTACCCACCATCCACCACTACCTCCCGGCGACCTTATCATCTCGGTGCTGTGGCCGTCGCCCACAATCGCCAACCAATCAATGCAGACTGCCACCTACCATCACTCACCGCCACCCAAAGTCATACACCAACAACCACCGCCACTCTATTTCACACACCGATACCCACAATCACCCTTCGCTACTAAAAGTTCCCCAACGCCACCCACCGGTAACCACCGAACGCCACTCTCCGCCCCCAAACAACCCAACACCACTCTCCGTCCCCCAAACTACCCATCGCCACTCTCCGCCCCCCAACCGACCCAATGCCACCCACCGACAACCATCACCACACAACGTCACTCTCCAACGCCCCAACCACCCAATGCCACTGTCCGCCCCCAAACCACACAACGCCACGCTCCGACCCCAAACCACCCTACGACACTCTCCCCCCCCAAAGCCACCGAACGCCAGTCTCCAACCCAAAACCACCCAATGCTACCCACCGACAACCATCGACACCCAACACCACTCTTCGCCCTCGAAACCACCGAACGCCACTCCGACCCAAAACCACCCAATGCTACCCACCAACAACCATCGGCACCCAACTCCACTCTCCGCCCTTCAAACCACCCAATACCACTCACCGACAACCATCGTCACTCAATGCCACTCAACGCCATCCAACGCCTTATTCCACCCCCGGCAACCAATGCCACCCACCGCTGCCCAACGCCCCCGGCTGCCCATTACTGCCAGCCACTCCCACCTACCGCCATCTACCGCCACCCACCCCTATCCACCGCCACCCAAAACCACCCACCGCCAACCAACACCACCCATCGCCAACAACACCACCCACTGTACTGTCACCCAACGCCACCGTCAGCTGCCGACCGCACAAAATCGTCGCTTTCCCTCCTTAACAGTCATTGACCGCCGCAAACTGCCGCAACGCCACCACCGCAACTCGGCGTCGCCATGAGCGCCTGCGCCACCGCCATCGCCATCGCCGCCGCTCAGTGTCGCTAAGGGCCGTCCGCGCAACCGCTGGAGAGCTCTTCACTACGCTCCCTGGAAATTAATTCCTGCCTGTAAACGACAACCGAAGGAATAGCTCGCATTGTAGCCCGCAGCGCAACACCATGCTGCTGAGTGGGCAGGCAGACTGAACCATCACCGACCCCTCGCCCACCGTTCCCCTTCTCGGCCATCTCGCTGCCATCCCCGCTGTGGCCGTCCTCTGACGCACCCACTCTGTTTGACCATCTCTTCCCCCATCGCCCCTGCAGTGCACCGCACCTCACTGCCACCATGGATTACGCCTCACCCCCCTCCGCCCCCGCCGCGGACCCTCCGACCTATAAGAATAATCATAACAATAATGTATTTGATATTATTTATTATTATTTATTATGAATTATTAATTATTATTATTTATTATTATTATTATTTATTTCCGGCGAAGCTCTGACCATACGCCAGCTCTACTGCCTAACAACTTGTTTGAATATAAGAAAAGTCTCTCATCACTGAACTGAGTCAGGGCCTTATATTGCAAGCTGCAGCTCGTGCTTGCTATATAAGCTGCAGCTACCAACTTAATTCTTGTTGCACCCACTCTCACCTGCGAGGTACCACTGCGGAAAGACTTTTCTGGTGCGCTGTACATTTAAACGGTTTAAAACGAGCGGGGGCAAACTATATATTCACGTCTAGGAGTGCAAAACGAAGGACCAAATTGGGCATGTGCCTTAAGCGATTGAGTAAACCGAGAAAACTCTCGTCAGAGTGGCGATTTAGGACTGAACATTACCGGTAGGAATGAGGATTACATAGAAGTGGAAGAGAAGGGAAGCGATGTGTAAAAGACAAAAACAATCATGAAAATGAAGAAGAAATTTGAAGGTAAAAGAAGAACGAAGAGAGACTAAAAAGGGGACACACTGTACTCTTATGGCTGGGAGTACACAGCAAAGGAGCACGGCAAATCGAGGACTCACTCGCTGGTTCACTGAGGGCCCCGCCGTCCCCAACTTTCTCGCAGACATCCATCCCTGTGCTCTTCTGCAACTGTTTTTCTTGGCCGTTCCCAGCACCCCCTTCAGCACAACATCCTCACAGTCCCAGCTACAACTGCCTC
Source organism: Teleogryllus occipitalis (assembly GCA_011170035.1). Taxonomy (NCBI): domain Eukaryota; kingdom Metazoa; phylum Arthropoda; class Insecta; order Orthoptera; family Gryllidae; genus Teleogryllus; species Teleogryllus occipitalis. The sequence continues at coordinate 16,132 of BLKR01006394.1, forward strand.
AGTCCACCCGGTCACCCTCTCCTTATTGGTCCATCCCTCATCTCTATCACTAGTACCGGGAGAGTTGGCCCAGTGCATCAAATGATGTCATTGCAGTGCGTCTGACCGGGAGGTCCTGGGGTCGAGTCCAGACGGCGGCAGAATTTTCGACACTAGCTCTTCCGCTAGGTCGAATTTAGTCGCTATCTGGACGAGAATTCTAGAGATCGGCTGCTCCGATGGGTAGTTTTCCGTGGTTTCTGAGATCAACATCAAGCGAATGCCGGAGCAGTACTCTAATAAACGGGCCTCGGGCCGCGCGTGATCTTTCCTTCCTCTCCCTTATACTATCCTCACACCTTACATACATACATACATACACACACTAACGCACTACACTACCACATATGCGGGAGACCGGTCGGGGGCTTAGTTCTTGTCCTGGCTGGGGTGGTGCCCCGCTGGTAGGTGGTTTTGGAAAACCCCGCTAGTCCACGGTAGGTTTCGCCGCGTCTCTCCATTTAGCGGGGGAAGAACACCGCCACCTTCCGAGGAAAAAACATGCACTGCATTTATGGGAGTAATGACCTTAATAGTTGACGCCCCTGGAATCACTAACAACGAACCAACCAACATACACAGAAAAGGGCCACTGCAAAACGAGGACTCGCTCACTGGACCATTGCCGCCCCCGCCATCCCCAGCATTCTCGCAACTCCATCCATCCCTGTCCTGTTCTGCAGCTCTGTATCTCTCGGTCGTTGCCAGCACCCCCTTCAGCACCACATCCTCGCCGTCCCAAGCCCAGCCGGTCACCTTCTCCTTATTGGTCCCTCCCACATCTCCATCACGCGTCCACCGCTTGTGTCCCTTCCGCTCCGGTGGGGCCTTTCCGCTCCCGCGGCCTCCACCCTCTCACCGCCCCAAACGCTCCCGCCGACCCTGAGCCCGCTTGCGCTGGTTGCGGGGCCTCCCAAAATAAAACGAGCGCTATGCAAATGGGCGCGCACTCAATGCGCAACTCGAAACTCTCTCGCCGCCCCCTCCCCTCACCGCCCCCCGCATGGCGCTCGCCTTTCGCGACCCCTGGCCGAGCGCGGCGAGCCCCGGCCCCCTGGCCGGCTTGTCCTCCCTCTCACCCTTCCCCTCACCCTCTCGCTCCCTGGGCCAGGCGAACACGTGCGGCGCTTCCCTGGGATTGTTTGCGGGCTCTTCAAGGCGGCGCGGCGGCGTGTTTTCACGCTGAGCTTATTATTATTACGCGCCCGCATAATAATAATAATAATAATAATAATAATAATAATAATAATAATAATAATAATAATAATAATAATAATAATAATGATAATGATAATGATAATGATAATGATAATGATAATGATAATGATAATGATAATAATAATATTAATAAAATATTATATAATAATATTATATATATTATTAAGAAGAAGAAGAAGGAAATGGGCCAAAAGATTGATAGCAAATGCCGATTACGTAAAACTAGCAATGAATCTATCCAACATATATGCAATGGATGTCCATCTTTGGCACAAGTTGAATACTTGCAGCGATATAATAATGTAGCCAAAGTAATTCATCAGGCACTTGCAATGAGATATCAACTAGTAGAACAAGAGCAGCCGTATTATAAGTGTAAGCCTGAGAAAGTTATCAGTAACGATCTAACGCGAATACTGTGGGTCCGCACGATTATAACTGACAGGACCGTCGAAGTAAACAGACCAGACATAGTTTTATTTGATAAAATTGCGAGAACAACCATGATTGTTAGTGTCTCGGTTCCTACAGACGACAACCTAGTGTCAACTGTTGCTGAGAAAAAAACAAAATACCAGCCACTAGATGTTGAGTTGAAGGTTATGTACACATTCTAGAGAGTGGATATTGCACCTGTGATAGTATGGTGTAGTTACGAAGGATTGGCAAAAGGCTGGAAAAAGGTCTGAAGCTACAAGAAAAACATCTCAGAACTCTGCAAAAGGCCGCTTTATTACGAACGGCATGAATCTCCAGACATTTTGTGGGTTTTGAATGAGGTGCATAAAGTAAAGACATCGCCAAAATCATCATTAATGAAGGACTACATGAAAGATGTTAGAACCCTGTGTGAGGAAGCTTTTCCTTGTAGCAACTCCATATTTTTGCACAGACAAGTTGTGCCTTAGATATTTATTTGGTCAAAAAACAGTAGGGAACAGGAATGCTCCGACGTTCTTGAGAAGTAGAGGAGTAATAAACAGTAAATAAGTATAATAATAATAATAATAATAATAATAATAATAATAATAGTAATAATAATAATAATAATAATAATAATAATAATAATAATACGTTTGAAGATTAACAATTACAAAGGAGTATGTTTTCCATTTCACAACTGCCAACTACTGTTGTAACCCCCATACGTACTTAGCACAAATAATTGATACAATTGATTTTTGACAGTTCAAAGTATGCCCTAGCTGCGTACTGGGCTGCGTACCAGGAAATCCAGTTTCGTTTCCCGACTGGGGCAGTCAATTCTTTAAACAGTCGAACGTCATTTATATTATTATTATTATTGCTATTATTATTGTTTTTTGTTGTTGTTGTTGTTGTTGTTGTTGATAATTTTGTTGCGGATCTTTCGACCTAAAGAAATTTGTCAAAGACAATATTCCTATGGGCATGATTAATATTCTTACTTGATATTACTTCCCTAATTCTCGTTATATCACATTTTAAAAGAGAGGCTTGGAATTAAAATTATACCTAATTAAATTTCTAATAACATTGTGCAAAGTATTAGTAAGAATAGAATACCAATAAACGAAAGATTAATATAATATGTGAAATACATTTAGTTGAACATGAAATATCACTAGCTTTTTCGTATCATGCTATTGACTAAAATTTGATGAAAGGAATGACTACGATGTGTATTGTTTTCACGCTATTTCACTGCCTGTTACGAGCATGTTATGTGATTGTCGGCAGCGAGTTTGAATTTTCGGCGTTAAATGGATGGGATGACATTGTGTGCTGAATTTTACATAGTAAATCCAAAGGAATTACATACCCGTGTACGTGCTTAATGATTGAAACTATTCCATGTTTCTGAGCTTTGCTCCTCGTGTGCTTTTTTCTCCTCTGCCATTTGTCATTACTCGCTTTGCTTCTTCTCCACTTATTAATAAAGCATATTCAATTTTTTATGACAATCCTTTATTATGAGCAATTACGTGATGTTGATAATAAAGGATTGTCATAAACATTGGACACGTTTTATTAATAACAAATATATTGACATTCAGGTAGAATTCTTCTATTCTATTTCCAAGTTCTTCAGCATTTCACCCCTTCTGTACTTTGCCCCTTCTAGACATCCCCCCTTCTGCGGTTCACCCCTCTTGGGCTTTGCCCCTTTTGCTCCTTGCCTCTTTTGCGCCTTGCCTCGTTTGTGCCTAACCCCTTCTTTTGCGCCATGCTTCTTTTGTGTCTAACCCCTACTTTTGAGCCTTGCCTCTTTTGTGCCAAACCCTTTTCTTTTGCGCCTTGTCTCTTTTGTGCCTAACCCTTTCTTTTCCCTCTTGCCAATTTTTCGCTTTGTTTCTGTGCTGTACCTCTTCGGCTTTCTCGCCACTCCTTTCTGCGCTTCGCCCCTTCTATGTTTCGCTCCTTCTACGTTTCGCCCCTTCTACGTTTCGCCCCTTCTACGTTTCGCCCCTTCTACGTTTTGCCCCTTCCACCTTTCGCCCCTTCTGCGCTTCACCCTTTGCACTCGCCCTACAGCAGTGAGCCCGCCTCCGTTCCGTTGAGGCACTGGTGTAGGCGGGGCCACGTCTCGGCAACGCGGCACCGCAGCGCTCAGAAAATGCTCAAGTTGCAAATTGAATTTGCTTCTCAAAAGTCTTGGGGAAGAAGGAAAAATCTTTATGGGAATTTTGGCGAGAGATACCGCCCGCTGCCTCGCTTGGCGTTCATAGCCTCTGAATTTTAAGGTTTCATGTTGCGGGAGAAGCAGCCGCTTTTCATGCCGAAACGGCGTTCTCTCAATTCGATAACTCGCAGATGCGGAAATTGTCTGAATTTGGGGAAGTGACTGTTCTGCTTTTTAGAAGGTGGTCGAATGCGAAGTTCTCATTCGTATCGCTGTTATGACGTTGAAGGAAACGTTCTGGCACGAGATCTTGAAAGAGAGTGAAAAGGGTTTTAGACCATGATTGTACGTCGTCGTCTGCATTTGCAATGCATTTCTGTGTTATATTGCTTGTACACGTAGGATTTAGTTATTATCACCGTACGAGCGTCTTATTATTTCCTTATATCGTAATTCAAATTCTGTTCGTACGTGATGAATTTGCGATTATTCATAAAATAACTAGAAAAGGGAGTTATAAAGGTCTGATTTTCGTTGAAATATCTGATTTTTCGAAAATTCCTAAGATTCAATTTTTTCGGCGTCTTTCTACAACTACAATTATGAAGATAATTTCTCTTAAGGAAGTGTGTTCATCAGAAATAGATCTTTATATAGATCATGTACAAATTTTCGAAAAAAATTGAAGATTTGGTGGAATTTTTGCGTCAATCATCGGCAATTTTTTAATTTTGAACAGATATTTTTTCAGAAACAGTTTAATTTTTTGCTTTAAATTTCTTTCATGTTTCTAGATAATAACTTTAAAGAATGGGGAACTGGACCCATTGCACGCTCTCTGCATTTTTGATAATTGAAAAAAATCGAAATGGTATATTCGAATTTCTCGCGCTTTGTATGACGCGTTGTCAAAATGTTCCGAAAATGCCAACAGAGTGCCTGTAATTTCTTAATTTTTTTCTAATTGTTGTCGGTCGTGTTAATGTAGAAGCGATGTAGAAGCTTCTACATCGATGTAGAAGCAATGTACAAGCCAAAGGAAATAGAAACAAAAGAAAATAGATTTAAGGAAGGGAATATATTCAACATAGAACTAACAAATACATTTCTTTTACTTTAAAAAGTTTTGATCGCTTATTATGATATTAAGAAATTGTTATATCACATTGATGTAATGAGGGGATGCTTGTGTTAAATATTATTCTTTCTTTTCTGTGTGTGCTGCAATGCTGTAATAGTAAATAATACGCGTGTGTATTGTTTACTAAAATTAAAGTAATATTTTTTATTGATTGGCTGCTGCATGAATCATGAAACGTGGTTTACAATACTTTTGATAGAAACGAAAAATATAATTCTATTTTTATGACGCATTCATTTCATTTTAACACTATCTTTTCCCTTCAAAAAATAAAATTAAACATTTCACGGGAAAAAACATCCTGGATAACACAAAGGATTGGGACATAATGCAAAAAACAAACGATTTCTTTTTCAGTTCTTTCAGTTTCAGTTCTAAATATCTTAATGTGTCCCAATATTTCCATCTCTACGTAAAAAAATAGAAATCGTCGTTAAGGAAAGTCATAAGGCAGGCTAAAATCATGAAACACGATCGGGATATTTTGAACTCAATAACAAAACAAAAGCAATATGGAAAATAGTAAATAAAAACTAGAAACATTGTAGAGAATGTTGTTTTGAAAGATAACGATAGAGATGTGAACGATCCGGCAATTTCTTCATCCAATATTTTTCGAGAATTGATGCCGATTTCACTAAGGGTCTTCGCAACAAAATTCAACATCAGACTTTTCCCCAAAAATTTTAGACACGATGTTCGTTTCCGACATTTTTTCTATGAAATTTTCAAAATAATCGGCAAGCTAAAAAATACATCTCCGGATTAGAAATATTTCTGAACTTGTTAAAGAGTGCCTGAGATTATGCACCCGTAAACTCACATATTTAATGCATGCTTATGCTTTGTTTAAAATTTTCCAAATATTTGCAAAACAACTAAGATTCAGTCGCTCTTCAGAAAAGGTAAAAAAATAAAATTTAAAATGATCGGCCAATTTCCTTTTGGCAGTATGTTTCAAAAATATTTGAGAGACTGTTAACGTACGAATGGAAACCTTTCTCTGTAAACACGACGCGTTTACAGATCGCCAACATGGATTTAAAAAATCAGTCTACCTAAACAGCATTTTTTTCTTTTCTTAAAAATGTTGCTTCATCCATGGATCATAACGAATAACACTTTGCTATATGGCATTATCGAATTAGAATTGATACAAAGAGTAAGTTCCAAGTAAGATCTTTTCTGCTGCATAACTGTTTCTAAACAATGAGACACTATACGTAACATCAAAAAGGAAACTAATATTAGTAATTTTAACAATGATATTTAATGTATTATTTATCATTTGGACAGTATTACTCTAAACAACCTGTATCAAGTATTGTATCTTAGCTTCTGTGTCAATCGATCAGGTTTTTCGTTCAGTTTTCCTGATTCTTTGAGCAAATGCTGAAATGGACCCTTGTTTTGTTTCTGAACATAAATGTAACTTTATTATCTGTGCACGACTTCTAGAGTTGAGCGGGAAATGTAATAATTCAAATTATCGTTCTCCATGTTGTCGCGGCAGAAAATATATTATTTCACGAAGGACGTGATGTGAGACATGAGCACAAATCTGTAGCTTATTTACCATTGAAAATAGATTTTATTACATCGGAGCGAAATTTTTAACTATTCTTGCCAAAAATGCTCATTTCTTTCTGTATTCAGAATTCAATGGTTTAGGGTAGGGATCCCAGAATTAAGAAAACGTGCCCAGAATACACTTCTCTCCTGGCACGTCACACCGTTTTCAACCGTTTTTGACGTAAAATAAATGAAAAACAATTAAAAATAAATTAAAACTAAAAAAGAAACAATCATGCACAATGAAAAGAGATATGAAAATAGCAAACTTTACGTTTAAGAAAACGTAATAAATATACAAACACAAGAACCACCAAACATTATGAAATTAAATTTAATGTCACTATATATATATATATATATATATATATATATATATATATATATAGAGAGAGAGAGAGAGAGAGAGAGAGAGAGAGAGAAGAGAAGAGAAAATAAAGAATATTAAGAGATATTATAATATTAAGAGATTAGCATATTATGTTATTTTACCACCTAATTGTCGCCGGGTGTAAGTTGGAAAATATTTAAGAAATTGCGGCCAAAATAATGTAAAGGGAAACTTAACGGCTACTCCCAATAAAATTAATATTACAAAAAACACTCACACCTCATATATAATAGATTCTCTTAATTTCTTCCTTCTTCGGTGAGTAAAAAATGATTCTCTGAACTCTACCCCATGGGCCATTTTTGAACTTCACTCTCCGTGTGCTATTCCACGGAAGTGCTTCTTCACATCCGCTTTCAGATTTCGTTTCTCACATCAGAGTAGTTATGCATGTACACACATACACTCGCATGTACACACTTTTACTCGCATGTACACCCTTATACTCGCATGTACACACTTACACTCGCATACACTTACACTCGCATACACACACTTACACTCGCATGTACACCCTTATACTCGCATGTACACACATACACGCGCATGTACATAGATACTCGCACACACGTACACCTATACACACTCGCACGAACGCACACACACAAATGCACACACACTTGCCCTAATACGTAGTTATACTTATTGTACACTGACACTCTGAGATGGAGAGAGAGAGAGGGAGGGAAAGAGAAAGAAAGTGTCGTGTAAAAGGGAGTGATGGTGTCGGGTAAAAGGGGAATTGAACGGAATTACAAAGGCTCCGCGTCGTAAATTCGGAGCGGAGGACGCGGGGCAGGTCGCATTCACCGTCGACAACTCACTTCCGGCAATAACCAGCGCAACGCCAGTCAAATATTCATGTCCGTAATGACGGCTTTTAAATAATTCACGCAAATGAAAACCTGGAGAAAAATTCAGGCTTCTGCAAGGCCGGCGCGCCGGCATGTCCCCCCCCCCCATCGCTGTAGCGTCACCTCTCCCTCCCTCTCCCCACCCACTACTCATCCCTTTCCACCCCTCCAGTCCTACTACACACTCTCCTCCCCCGCCCACACACTTCCCTCTCCAACCCACCCCCACTAACCTCCCCCACCCTCCTCTCATTCCCTCCCGATTGCACTTTGATCAACTTCCTGAGCTCTGATTTCTTTTCATGACTGGTATCAGAAATTTGATTATTTCGTTGATAGTACTATAAAATCAAAAATGCAGCTAGTTTGTCGTTTCAAACATGTGTATTAGACCCACGCAAAATTACTCGCGAGTAAATGGTATCAAGTAATGAATTATCAATATAATATATTTTAATTTAATAAATTCAACCAACTAATTCGCATAAAAGTGAAAAAGTTGGACAAGACAAATGGAGAAGTGCTAATCTTACCCACGGTCAGCGTCCCGCCACAGTTTGTATATTAACCTGTACAAGACGGTCATAACTTTGGGACAAGTTTGTTCTTATGAGTCGTGACACTATAAGAAGCGGAAGAGCCATTGAAGTTACTGTATGTGATATATACAATTCAGTATCTTATTGGGAGCGTTTTAATATAATTTGTTTTTGTTTTCTGTCCATTTTATTGTATGAGAAGTTATTTCTAAAATTGTGGTTACAGTTCACTACGCTGTCACGTTCGTCACAGATTGAAATGAGACAACTTAAATGATAAAAGAGGACTGGGAACAGGATGCAAATCTGGAGTCGATGGATGTTTAAAATTCTTGCTAATTCACTTGCTAATGTCTATTTATTACGATGGCAGTTGTAATCCTTACAGTTCTTCAAGGGGTGGATAAATGGTTTTCATGGATTGACTTTTATGATTATGTGATATGAATGATGTGGGAGCAATAGTAAAACGAGAAGCAGTAGAAAAAAGAACCCCAGTGAATCCGTTTGGTTCATCACAAATTTCACACGCATCGACCTGGATTTAAACCCTGGCATCTAGAGGGCGAAACCGAGCTGGCAGACCACAACACCACATAATCTGCATATTCTTCAGTATTTACCTTATTATGATCCTCAGTAACGAATCCTTTTTGGCTGAACCTGAGATAGGTGGTCTAAGGATGAGTGGTGAGTGAAGTAATATCACGATGACTGTGAGTCAAGTAATGTGTTTACGAATTTAGTACTGAAATGTTTAAAAAAATTCAGTGTTCCCTGCTATTATAAATTATTATATCATTCATCAGAACGGAAATTATTACCTGAGTAAATAGATCCCTGATTTACAGAAGATTATCTAAATTATCTTCTGCGAGTTTCTCAGATTATGGAAATAGTGCTTTCTATCAACAAGTACTTGTCTTGCCAAGAGGTAGGAAATTGCAACCAAACCATTAAAACAGTAGGAGGCCGCGCAATTACCCTGACCGTGAGTTGTTAATGAAAAGGAGGTCACATTTTACACGTATTACGGCTGAGTGAAACGACCCATAGCAACGAGGCTATTTTGGTAGCCTTTGGCCCTGGGAAGGTTATTGTAAATCCAGGTCAGTCCACGGGGAATTCGTGGTATACAAAATGGTCTCGCGGTGAATCTTGTCGGGGATCTCTCATTTTAGCGTCCTAGTTTTTTCAATAATCCTATTGTCATCCTCGTCATCGCCATCTTCGTTCCATGAATTCCCTCCCTCTTCTAGGTACGCCACTCAGCTTCGACCATCATAATACTCGAATTTGGAACTGCCTTCATCCGTCATGCAGCCCGCAGTTTGCATTTTCATTGGTCTTCGTCGAATTGTAATCCTTTACTCACTTCGTGAGGCGTATGGATGACAAAATACCTCATCTTTTACTACCATTTTATTGTTCCTATCATTAATCTGTTCCTTTGCGACATACTTCAAACTAGAGTGACACTGACGAATTATTAAAATGGCACCGATCGGCATTTATAGCCGGCATCGAGGTCTGCCACATGAATCCGTCACGAATGACGTATGCGGAGTTGTTCAGGTGGCGACCTTAGGTATCGATAGGGATGTAAAATATGACGAGGCTCCGTACGATACGGCGGGCAAGGGAAGGGGATCGGGGGCTGCCCCAGTGATCCGCCCCGCCTCGACCCCGCCCACCCCACCCACTTCTCATCCCCGTCTGGGCCACGCTGCCCACCCTCTCCCGCTCCGCCTAGTCGTTGTCCACGTCACCGCTCCTGTCTCGATCCCGCCCCGTCCGTTCTCCGTCCGTCCTCGCCCTGCGCACACCTCCTCGGGCCCCACCCCGTCCACATCCCGTTGGCATCTCTCTCTCTTACCCATCCTTCCGTCCTCTTGCTTATCCCCTTGTCTCAACCCCCTTCCCGCTCTTTTTCTCGTTCTCCTCCCTACACAGCCCCTGTTCTCGTCTCCACCTCTACCTTGCCCTCACTTCCGTCCGCAGTCCCATCCTACCGCGGTCGGAACCCAACCCCGTTCCCTATATCGTCCGGCGGCGTTCTTCCCGGTCCTGATAGTGGCCGCTGGCACGCACAAATCACGCCGCAGTAAATCATCGGATGACGGCCCCCTCCCCTCCCCGCTCCGCCCCGCCCCATCAGCTGCCCGCCACACTCCCCTTTTCCCGTCCCGCGGCTTACACTGCCCGGCGCAGCCACCACCCACACCGGCCCCCGTCCCCTCTCCTCCTCCCACACACAGGTGCCTCCGCCTCTTGCAGCCGTTGTTGCGTCTTTCAATACGTGGATTCTGAAGATCCTCCTTCCGTGTGGACAGAAACCCCCAATTCCTTCCCTCTTCCCTTGGGTAAATTTGACGTCCAACATGTTCCTTTCTCTTTACGCACCGTGTATGTAGTTGGTTGGTCGATTATGGAACATTAGTGAAATCATAGATTTTTTACACATCGTGTATCATGTTATTGGCATTTTGTCGTTATCAAACTACATTCATGTCTTAATGTTTAAAAATTGTGTTCTATAGTTTGTAATGCAGCTTAAATTTTATATTCAAATTTCTTGCTCTGTCTCTATTATCGGGGGAAAATAATTGCCAAGACTTTAGCGATAACTTTCAAATTAGTTTATTCAATTCATGTGACAATTAAAGGAAATTTAATAGTACTACACATACCAGTTGACAAGCTACAAGTTCAATTAGAACATTCTTTTTTACACTTTCCTCACTGCAATAATAAATGTCAAATGAAATGATATTGCTGCTTAAATTTATTGAAAATAATTTGTGTTTACCTCTTAAATTGCACTTATCAGAGGAACATTGAACGAAAGATGAGAGGAATGTAACGTTTAACTTCACTAATGGTAGAAAAAATTGTGCAATTAAGATCGTTTTTACAAATTACTTCTGCAGTTAAACACATGTTTCCTGGTTGGTTTTGTTAGTAATAATGATGTTATAAAAACTGGAAGTGTTTCTTGACTCAAAGTCAAATGAATAGTAAAAGTAACCAGAAGACAAAGATTGGGCTGTATAGTTTCCCTTCATCAGGATTTTAAAAGATGAACTACTACTTATCAAAAGACGATGAATTGAAATGGATAACATGTTTTGCTCAAAAGATACTATGGTAAACTTGCAGTCTGATACGTTGTATCAGTATACCTAACATTGATATATTATTTGCTGTATACTTTTGGATAACTTCTGTCTCTTGAAAATCGATTAGTTTAAATTAATTAAACGGACAATAGACATTTGCAGCATAATTGTGAATTTGTTACTTGGTGTCAGTCTATCTACTCTATCTGACGCCCTTCGTTGTCGGCTAATTTTCACTACCGTTTTCTGCTCCAGAGGTCGATGTGCCTACGTTGCAGCCATATTGATCTATTTGTTGCCATATCTATGCATTGTTTCCTGGCAGAACAGATACAAGATCTGATGATGGTGAGAAATGTCAAAGGATTTATTTATTCTCTTTCAACATTTAGTCAGGGTTCTTTTACACGACTCCCTTGACATAACGACGAATTTCGCACAATTCGTAAGTTAAGATGTTAGCAGGAATCGAACCTGTGCTCTCGGATTACGCGACCTTATTATTTGTTATCAACCTATCATATATGCCTTTGGTTAATGATTTGAGGGTAGCTGATACGGAAGATCATATGAGACATGATTGAGCAATGAGGAAATAGGTAGGGAAAACGCGGCAACTTCGATCATACCTGCCACGAAACCGTGTTTTTTCGTTTTGTATGTTTTGTTCACCACAAAGTCCCAATGGATCGATCGGAGTTCGAACCCTGGTACCTAGAGTTAGAGGTGTAGCGTCCTTCACCTTCAACTAGATGTCGTCCCTAGTTAACGGCCGGAAAATTGTTTACCAAAGAAGAGAGTCTTGCAGCAAAAGAACTAACTTCGTTGTGTCAATTATACCTCCCTTTGTTTCTTTCCCTTTTCCTTATTTTCGTTTACCAGACTCGAAAATATGGAAATCATAACTGACATACCACCTCCCCTTTAGGCTGAATGTTTACTGTGCACCTTATGTTAACTTCCCTTTGTAACCATTGTTTACTGTTAATTCAGGCATTATAAAAGCAACCCAAGTTAGAAAATCGTCCTACACATTGAGAATAAAAGCAATTTCCTGCCACAAACCAAAACAAACCAAAACCAAACAGGAACGCCGACACATGTCTGTGTCAGTTCCAGAGAAAATGTATTTTTCCAAGAGATTATAACCTTTCAACACGCAAGATAATTTTAATTGTGACTGGGCTGTTGGGGAATTACATTGTATTATAAAACCAGATAATTTTCCGTATTTATTTTGAATTTCTAGTCTCATGATTTGATCAAACTATCACTTTTACATACTCTCGTAGAAACATGGCAAGAGTCCGCTAATGCGACACAAAATGTCGCCTAAGATCTCTCACACAGTTGATACTCGTTCGGTTACCTCTTGAAGTTCGTGAGCACTAAAAAAGTGCCAGTGCGATTTTGTTTCTGTATGACGTGTGTGAAAGGGGTTTACCCCTTTTTTACTTCGTCCGTCTTCCACTGGTTTTTGTTTTCTTTTCTCACTCACCCTTTATTTTAGTGGGAATTACTAAAGCACCCGCGGGATTATTCCACTACGAGGGGCCCGGCTTAGCTCAGAACCAGCATTGCAGCTGACTCTATAGCGACTCTGACCGGGAGGTCGTAGGGTTCGTGTCCTAACGGTGGTAGATTTTCGTCACTAGCTAGACACTTTGCTCAAATTCAGCCGCTGTCTGAAGAAGCATGCTAGTGCTGGCTGGTCTGATCGGAAGTTTTACATGGACTCTTTATCTAATAGGGCGAGGCAGCTGTGGGCTAGGATAGTTTCCTTACTAAGTAATTAATAAATCACTCGCTGTTTGGAAATGTAATGGACGAGTGGACAGGATAAAGTTTATTAAATTGGAACGAAATCGACATTGCCTATTCTCACACGTACACACATCGACAGATGATTGTTTACGATAATACACTACTACAGTACGGTCTTTGTTGAATAATATTGATGATTTTCTTTAGAAAATTAGTTTGTAAATAGTTTTTTTCATGCTACAACTCTTGTTTAAAAAAATTAGGTACCGCAATAGTCACAAAGCTCGGTTTAAGTTGGACACAGTTCGTTTAATATGGTCGCAGAAGGCTTTTCCTTTTATCGATTCACACGTTTTTGGAGTTCGTCACAGGATGAGTGAATGGAGCTCGCTGACCTGGAGATGGCGATTGCAGGCGGTCGATCGGTCGCCGTGACGAAGTTTCAAACCGTGTCGATCGCGTGGTTGAATGCTCCTTCCGAAGGGCCGAGAATTGTATTTGGAAATGTTGGCACCGGGAGCGGTAGCTCAGTGCATCAACTGATGTCACTGCGGCTTTCTCCGTTCAACACCAGGCGAATGCCGGAGCAGTACCCTATCAAACGGGCCACGGATCGCGCGCGATCTGACCTTCCCATTCTTTGTCCTATCCTCTCCCCTTACACACACACACACTAACATGCACTACACGACCACATATTCCGGGAGATCGGTCGGGTTGTCCCGGCTGGGGCGGTGCCCCGCTGGTGGGAGAGTCCTGGTTAGGGGGAAACCCCACTAGCCGGCGGTAGGTCGGCGCCGGATCTCGCCATCCAGCGGGGGAAGATCTCCGCCATCTCCCAAGAAAAAACATGCACTGCACTAACGGACTAATGACCAGAGCAGTTGACGCGCCCGGAAACATGAAAAAATCAAACAATTAAAATGTTGGCAGGTTTCCCAACAATTCAATTCACTTCGCCCACGCGCTGCCTGCAGGTGGAAGTGCATACGCCATCATGGTACTTCACTTCGCTTTTTCTATAGTGGCCGATGAATTTAGGTCATTGTTACACCTCCCGCGTTATAAAATGAATCTTTTTAACAGTGGCAAGCACATTTCTGAAGTGACGAGCCCTGTTGAGACGTTCGCGAATTAATTAAAAAGATTCATTTTATATTGCAGGAGGTGTAGCAATGACGCAATGTCATCGGCCACTACAGAAAAATCGAATAATAGCAGTTCGTGATGTATTACCAATTTTACTATTAATGACCGCTAGTTAATACATAATCATCAGTTAATCCATGAGCATCAAAAAGAAACAAACAATAATTTTAACAGTGATATTTAATGTATTATTTACCATTTGAACTGTATAATTCTAAACAACCTGGAAAAAGTATTGTGCCGCAGCCTCTGGATCAATGACCCCCATCTCGATCAGGTTTGTCGTCCAGTTTCCTGATCCTTTGAGCAAGTGGTGAGATGGGCCCTTGTTTTGCATCTGGACATAAATGTAACTTCATTATCCGAGCACGTCTTCCAGAATACAGTGGGAAATATAGTTACTAAAATTATCGTTCACCATGTTGTCAAGTATTATTCCTTGATGAAGGCCATGATAAGGGATAAGAGCCCAAACTTATTGCTGATTTGCCCTTCAAAATACATTTTATTACATCGAAGTGAATACTTTGTTAACAATCCTTGCAAAAAACGCTCATTTCTTTCTGTATTCAAAATTCAATTAGTATATGGCTTAGGATTGGGATCACTGAATTATGAAAACGAGCAGAGAATTCACTTCTCCCCATAGCACGTCACACACAGTTTTAACTGTCGACTTTTTTCATCTTTCCACTATTTTTAGTTAAAATGTTGGGAAGGGATTATCTCAAAAAAGCGTGTGCAGATGATCATTTCTCCCGTACGTCATATACACCATACTCCATGGTGTCGCGGCAGGAAGTATTATTCCTTCGCGAAAGATATGATGAGGGATAAGAGCTCAAATTAATAGCAAATTTACTCTTGAAAATAGATTTTATTGCATCGGAGCGAATATTTTTGTTGACAATCTTTGCAAAACACGCTCACTTCTTCTGTATTCAAAATTCAAGTAGTATATGGCTTAGAAAATTAAATTAGGCAATGCGCGACACAGACATATGCTGTTTGAAAATAATATGCAGCATCCGGTTAATTCAGTCTTTGTTATTTTTTGTGCCTGTAATGAACAGAAGTGCAAAGTGAGAGGGAATAATAGAATATGACAAACTCCAAGCAGTGTCCAGAAAGTCCAAGGAGAGTCTACGCGTCTAAATCTCGAATACACATTGAAGACATTGTGTGTGCGTGACCCAGCATTAAAGAAAGGCAGCATCCGACAAACACGTCCGTCTTCCCTCAGCGTTCGACATCTATCCACACATCGCTGCAGTCAAGTCATTCAAGAGATTACTGGAGGTTTCGAAATGGCTTCCTGCAACGTCGCTCCGCGAGTTACGCCTGGCTCAAGCCGAGATAACCTTGTATTTTCCCCGCGCTTCTCAACTTCACTCTCTCCTCCCCTCATTCCCTATATCTCTCCCTCCATTCCTCTCTCTCTCTCTCTCGCTTCATCTCTCTTTCCTTCTCTCCTACCTTCCATCGCTCTCTACCCTATTTTCCCTTTCCTACTTCCTTCCCTCCCTCTCATTCTCATTCCTTTCGTCGTTCCGTCTCCTTTCTTACCATAGCATCTCGCTCCTTCCTTCCCTCTCTACTCATCTGTTTGCTTCCTTCCCCGTACCTTCTCTCACTCTTTCTTTTTCTTGTGCCCTCCTTTTCTTTCCTTTATTTTATCTCTCACTCTTATTTCTTATTTTGCTTTCTCTCGTTCTCTCCTCCCTTTCCTCCTCTGTCTTACAGCCGCTTTCTTTCTTTTTTTTTCTTCGATTCTTCTTGGCCTTTCTTTTTTCGATCCTCCTTTACTCATTTCCTCGTCCATATTCGTGTACCCTTCCTCTCCGCCTGCCAAGTTTATTTCGTCCCCCCTCTCAGTCTACCTCGTACCCACGCCCGCTCATCTCTCCCTGTCTCTCGCAACCATGGCCCGTGCGGAGCGCCCCCTTGGCTCTCCACCCCACGACCCCCTGCCCCCTCCCCCTCCACCCAGCACACTTTCGGCGCGCGCCGCCAACTGCAGGACAAATTATTCACGGCGATTAAAACAATATATCTGGCCGGCGCCTCTTCTTTGCCGCAGGGCGCGCGCGCGGCGGCGAGGGCGGTGGCGAGGGCGGCGACGGGGCGGCGAGGCCTGACGAATCGACGCCCATTTGTTGGAGGGGTGACGGCCTAGCTTCCCTTTCCGCAGGCATCGATATGGGATAAAAGCCAGTGCCCCGCCGCCCTCGCCGCCCTCGCCGCCCTCGCCGCCCTCGCCGCCTCCGCCGCTTCCGCCTCTTCTCTTCCCAGCCCCGCTCTCCTCCCGCACCACCGCGCTCCGCCGCCGCTCTACCCACCGCTCCACCTTTGCCCCGCCCCGCCGCGTTCTGCCCCGCCGCGTTCTGCCCCTCTGCGCTCCGCTCCGCTACGCCCGCCCCGCCCCACCCCGCTCCAACCCGCTCCGCCCTCGCCCCACCCCGCTCCATTCTCCTTGTGCTCCCCTTCCCTGCTTCTCCCCCTCACCGATTCTCCACCGGCCCCTCATCCTGCCCCCTACCGTGCCTACCCATCCCATTCCACCTTCTTTCACTCCACCCCTTCCACCCTCATTCCTGCCCCACTGCCCTCCCCCTTGCCACATTGTGCCCCTTGCACGCCCCGCCCCCTACCCACTCCGCCACACGCCTCTCCGCTACTCCCAGCCACTGCCTGCAACGCCACGCCCAACCCCGCACCTCCCCGCCACATCTCGCTATGCCCCGCCACGGCTAGCCACGCCCCACCACTCCCCGCCACGCCCCGCCCCGCCACGTTACGCCCCGCCCCGCCACGTCCCCATCCGCTCCACTCCAGCCCGCTCCGCCCCGCCCCTCTCCCCGCCTCGCCCCGCCCCGCTCATGCCCCGAGCGCCGATCCGATCCCACTCCTCGCCCGCTTCCCCTCGTCGGCCCCGGCTGCCGCTCGCCGCGAGCGAGGGGCGCACGAGATAAGTGGCGCTATTTTGTAGCGAGCGCTGGATTTGTCTGGCTGCGGAGCGTCGGCCGTAGCGACGGCGGCGGCTGCTGCGGCTTCATCTCGCGCTACCTTCCCTCCTCCCCTCTCCTTCTCCCTCCCCCGCCCCCGTTGGCTCGCGAGCGCGGGGCGGAGCGGCGCGGCACGGCGTGGCGTGCCGTGGCGTGCCGTGGGGTTGCGTGGTGTGGTGTGGTGCGGTGCGGACGCGCGCTGACTCCGCAAAAACAAAAGATATACTGGGAAAGAAGTTGGAAGGCTCCCCGGCTCTAAATCATTTGTGTTCCAGTTTGTCCGCGAAGGACTATTACTGCTCGGTGGGGCTACTTGTCATGACACCGGCCAGCGGAGCACGAGGGCGGGCAGCCGTTTCTCCGTGAATGAGGAGAAATCGAAAAAGCAGTACTGTAATGTCTATTGCACCCAACCACTTTGCTTAGTGGTACAGTCCACTTCTGGGGAGGATTTTTGGGCATTTAAATTTAGGCGTTACCCGTTGACAAAAGCCACATGTATTTGTAATAGATAATTGACGTTTTAAATATATTATTATTATTATTATTATTATTATTATTATTATTATTATTATTTATTTTTTCACAGCTTTCTGGTACATGTTTGAGGAGTCATACAGATATTTCTATCAAAGCATGATTTCCGTAGTACATTACTTTTAACAAAAATATATTTAAGAACTCATTAGAAGGTAAACATTTTTACAAATATAAATTTAAACACTTAGTTTATAGATTAAAAAGTATATTATTATTATTATTATTATTATAAATAATTATAAACCCACTCGTGCTCTGCTACCAACTACACTCTTTTGACTTACGTATGCATTTGCACGCATATTTTTTCCAGAAGTATATGTATACATAAAATTAATAACTAAATAATTAATTTTCAATAATGTTTTTGCCCAAAAATGATGCATGGAGTGATTACATTGGAACCGGTATCCACTACAAAATTTGACGGTGAAATTTTATGCATACTTCGTAAGCGCGATGCGGTGCTGGAGAGTAAAGAAACTAACAAAACATCCGCTTGCGGACCACTGCGCCAAGAAGTCACTGTTGTGTAGTCACTTGGGCCGATGCTTACAAATCTAATTGCCTTTCCCATTATTTCCAATACACAATTATCGCAAATTCAGGTTGTTCAACGAAAATGACACCTGCGCAACCAATTTTGCCGTTGAGTTTGCCGTAGAGAGAAAGAGGGCCAGCCGTTCAGTTAGGCGTAGAGAGAAAGAAGGGAGAGACACGACCCTAAGCGTTAAATTTTCATCTTTACCTTAGAAGCAGGAGAGTATCTTTTCTCCTAAGATTTCGGCTATTGGCAAACAAGCGAGGTAAATCATATCTCGTTTCTCTTGTTTTATGCTGTTCCAAGATTGCGTAAACACAATTGGAGCATATTTAGACGAATTTAGCAGAAAATAAAGATTCATTCACGAAATCGTAAGTTTGTCGATTCTCCACATTATTTTCAGAATTCTCCACAGAAGACATTTTGTTTCGTGAGTGTGACATATTTTGTTGGCAGTGCTTAAGGCTCCAATAATATACTCCCCAAAATATTTTACGGGACGTGTCGTTGCGCTTTCATTCTTTCGTTGCCACGTAATGTTTGGAAACTGAATTATTTCAGTTTAGGTATTGCAATATCAAACACCACAAATAAATCTGTTCCAATTTTGGCAGCTAATGGTTTCATGTTTGTTTATTAAGTACTACAAGTTTAGCTCATGATGGCATAAAGAATAAAATTACGAACTCGTTACTCAAACAGCTCCATATCGTAGAAAATCATTCCCGGTTAGTGCCAATTTTGTGCATTATTCCTAAAACACTAGTCAGTTATACGATTTTTCACTTTTCACACCAGCCACCGAATGGAATGAATATCCGTAATCGCGTATCATATTTATGAGATTCTGCTTTATATCAACTTTTCATTTACATATCAACCACATTTTGCATGTATCGTTGCTTAATTCTGTAATGCGTTTTCCTATTTTTGTTTTCCTTAATTTTATATTTATCAATATTTTGTGAAATTAAGTTTTTGATTTGTCAAGGAGAATATTTTATTTAATTTTATAACATTACAATGCATGTGTGGTTCACGTCATTTTCTTAAAAAATGTTTCTATTTAATGTGTGAATTAGTTTACTGTAACCGCTCATAAGTCGGTCACATTGTTGGAATAGCGCGCGACAATATTAAACTACGACCAACGCAGTTATAGTTCCGCTGAATTACAAGGGAGTGCGCCAGCGAGAAAAGATATTATATATCAGATCCTGAGTAAAAGTTCTGAACGCACTCACGTAGCAGAAATCAACATCCAATCAGGAATCGCCTTGATGAATTTACGACTGAGCGTTCAGCACCGCAGGGAAAAACTTTCTTTCTACTGTGAACCTTCGGACGGAACGGACCTGCATTGTCTTGCGTTATAGTTCGAACGGACATTATAAGTATTCTTCTTTTCTACTGTGAACCTTCGGACGGAACAGACCTGCACTGTCTTGCGTTATAGTTCGAACGGACGTTATAAGTATTCTTTCTTTTTCTGCTGTGAACCTTCGAACGGAACGGACCTGCACTGTCTTGCGTTATAGTTCAAACGGACACTCCAAGTATTTCTTTTTCTGCCGTGAACCTTCGGTAGGAACGCACTTGTACTGTCTTGCGTTATATTTCGCTGGGACATTCATATTTGTTGGAGACCGCCATCGAGCTGAGGTACTTCGCGAGGTCGGCGTGCAGCTAGTCGACGAGGGACGGTTTTCCACGACGCAAGAGGCTAATTTGACCTTGGACGTAACGGACCACCGCTGTGTGCTGGAGTGGCAGGAACGTGACATTGCGGCGACGTCGTGAGTCAAAAAGATCAGGTTTTAAAACTCTAACAAAATCCTTTTTTAAAAGAACAGTTGAGAGGAGGGTAAATCACACATAGAATATAGAGAATTCACCTCACGCCCAGAGAGTCAGGTATTCAAATTATTGGCTAGTAAGCGTAACGTTTCAGTATTTTTTTCATTGTAATGAGAATTCAGATAGATTGTTCATGCAAAATGATGTAAAATTTATTCTTTTAATTCTTTTGTTAAGCTGCTATATTTGTTCTGCTAATGAATATTCTTTTCTGCAATTCATGATTTTAAATTGTTTGTAACCAAATAGTAAAGAGGTTAATAAGTTGCGTGATAGTGAAGCAGCTTATTAGAGGCATATTATTCATTGCACCAGTGTATTTAAACTGTATATGCAAAGTGTATATTGTTCATGTAAATTTTTCTTTCAGCAATGTATGTGATTTGATGCTTTTTTTGTTTGTGAATTGTAAAGAGGTATTTCATTGTGTTTGTGTAAAAGTGGAAAATTATATTGGATAATTCAAAATAGTTTACAAATAGAAAAGGTATAACTGCAGTTAATTAAAATTTAGGAAATTGCTGAACAATACAGCAAGTATTAAGAATTTCTAGTTAACGTGTATATTTTAACAAAATTGTAACACAAGATTTTGGTAGAATATATTCAAACTTTGCTAATGTTAAAAGTTAACTTGCCTGTGTTTGTTTTAATAGTTAAAAGCAAGATAAAAGACGAATCCACTCCTGTAGGTCAAGTAGTAACATTACCTTGCCTGTATTTCCATGAGGTTACATTGTTACCTAAAAAGAAAAGGTTACATTACATGTAGTACTCTCCTCAATGAAGATATTATATTAATGTTAATGTGGTACTGACATATCAATTTCACTAGATTTTTCAACATTTTGCAATAACCCTTTAACACGATGCTACTCATCAAGTTCAAGCGAGTAACTTCAGTTATTTGAAGTCTGAGATATCTAAACAGATAGTTACGTTTTACATTCTAATGAGTTGTGTCCCAATCACACACTGGATTGTTAACGCATTCGCTTTTGATTTGAGTTCAGCAGGACGCAAAGCCCTTCTCGAAGCACAAAGTAGGTAGGATAAACATCCGAAACCGAGATCATGCCAATAGACGCAAGGTCGGTAGGCGCTAGTTATCGTGCTCGCGCAGTTATTGAGAAAATGTAAGGGATTCCATACTGAAATCCGCCCAACCCTTGGCTATCTGAGGGTTGGGCACTGTATACTTAACCCGTGTTCCCTGAAATTTGGCTGCAGTCTTGAGTTTTGAAAGAAGAGAATCCTTAGTGGCATTCCACGCGTGTGACACATGTAGGATTCCCGGCAAGTGTCTGTCAAAATTCATTCCACGCGTCATTATTGTCACCTTCCCTACTGCCACTTACTTCGGTTTCTGGTTGGATGACTCAAGCAAGTGAATAATTTTTCTTGACATGTGACACCCGGACTAATAAGGGATGTCAAAAGAATTACTGCAGTTAATGTGATGTTAATTCTGTAATATAAGGTCTGGGGTCGTCTTTCGAATCGAACACAAATTAAAGTCAAGTACGCATTATATTGTTACATAGAGAGCGTATATTCTTTTAAGAATTACAAAAGTTAAGTAAATTGGCCGTAACTGTTTTCACTGATTTTAACCAAACGTTAGCTTCGACATAACAATCACAAAAAATGATCCGAAAAAATGCACATACAGAATGCTACATTTTCTATATACACTTGAATACAAGAAACATTGCACTCAATAAACGATTTCAGTAAGTGTGCAATGAAGTAATTTCCGCACTACATACATTAGAACTTGCATATGTACATTATATCTCTCATAAATTATTCAGAGAAACTTTCAACCTTTGAATTTAGTTGAATATAAAAATTCAACTTTAGGAATTCTTTTTATCAACTTTCTAAAAGCTTTGCCCATTCAAGTGAATAGTTAATTTAAGAACTTTATCTTACAAAGAAAGCATCGTAATAAATGAATTTTATTTGGTTTCAAGCTATTCATTAAATTAGAAATTGTATAAAACACAATTATTGTAAGTTCAGAATTTTCATATGTCTGGTGTCAGTTACGGCAGTCGAATAAATTGGCAATACGTTCATTAGCATATGACCTCAATTATAGGTATCTGCTAAACGTAACTTTAATGAAGTTTTACGATAGTTCTGAAACAACTCATAGCTGAATTTATGCAAACTATTAAACAGGGAAATTGGCTCCTGCACTTCGCTGCGAAAACTTTTTGACTCACGGGACCATCCAACGTCGAAATCAACACGAATTGTTCTCGGCTGCCGGCGTCAACAACCAAGGTCGAACGTTCGAAGGTTCTTTCCGTGTCGTTCCCACAACGCTGTCGTAGAATTCGCTCGCTGCCTCTCACCGTTGTTTTGCATAAAAGCGGGCCGTGTTGTAATTCTCCTTCACCAGTGCGAGAATATTACTAGCTTGTAGCAATTCCGTATTTCACCAAACGTTAAGCTGGGTTAGAAGACACGAAGGAAAATCGAGGCATCAAATTTGATGAGAAATGGAAAAAGTATATGCATAAAAAAAGATACAAGGAAAAATGTTCCTCATTAGATTACTATCTTATTAACGTATTGAGTGTAAATGTACTGCCGTACGCTGAAATGTACTGCCGTACCTTGAAACCTATCATTATGACAATTCCTTGCCGCTAATTAAGAGCAAAGACTATGCATTTTTAAATGTCTAGCGTCGGACTTCTAATATATTTTCTCCAAAAGCGGCGCGTTTTCTTCCAGAGGGAAAGACAAAATCATCTTTCGCGGGAAACTCTTTGGAAGGACAAACAGTTGAAAAGTTGAACTGTTTTCGTAGAAGCCCTGTAGGCTGCGCCAGGTACCGGATAGACTATGGAGTGTCAATATCTCGAGAATTAAAAGTCCTCCTAATGAAGGCGCGATAGAATAGCATTATTTAAAATGATAGTGGCCGAACCCAATTTGACCGTTACTCGACTCGCTTCGCGCGAATAAAACACCGTTAAGATGCACGTATATATGCTGACTATTAATTTAATTATGTAGGGTTGGTATTGCGACCTCAGCTGAGAAGTTTTAGCGCGCAAACGTATTCTCAGCGTCGACATTTCGCAGAAATACGACTTTGTGACGCCACAAAGGGTAATTGTTGAAGAATCTTGCAGACGTGCGTATACACAAAAGATCGCCTCGTCAGTAAAAAGCTGTGGTAATTCACATATGGGCGGCATTGAAGAAATTAAATTTGACTGGTGGTATAAGTGGGTGTTTTGAGTGCGTAAGAGGTGATAGCAAGCTAAAACCGTATTTTGCACGAATTATAACAAAAAACAATCTTCTGTTTGTCTAAGGAAACATTGACAAGGTAAAATTGACAATTTTCTTCCATCATCAATATTTATCACGCTGATATAAACTAATAGTTCTGGAATAATTGTCTGTCAGCATTTTCCCTACTGGCAAACTAGGAAGTGGGTAGCCACGCTTTGCGAGCAACCCCACCCATCATTCTGCTGCTCTCGCAGACAATTTACTGAAGTTATCTTGCAGTGTTAACAGAAACATTTTGAGAAAGTTCAAAAAATATCCTAAGGATTTCATGTAAAGTCTCCCAAAATTAAAACTTTCAAACATGAGAGACTATGAAATCAATAAGACCTATTTATGAATGTTCATTTTGGTGAAAATATTGCGTACGATTTAGGATATTGTAGCGTCATAGACTTGACTCCCTGCTCCTGAGTTGCAAGGTATGGGGATGAGGGAGCCAAATATAGGCTCCCGAACAAAGGCCACCCCTCACGGAAATCCCAGACGCCGGGCACAAAATGCGGCGTCGGTGGCACTCGCTTCAAGACGAGTGCGTGGGGGCAGATGACGTAGGAGGTCATGTGACTCGGGCCTATATTAAGGTGCGTCGCAGGACCCTTCGGGGGTAACGATTCTGGTTTCCTCGCGGCAAACACCGATAAACTTGTCCGGCCAAGTCTGGCGCGGAAGTGCTGAAGGCACGAGTAGGTGTTCGAGGTTCGGACACGGTGAAGTATGCTTTATACTTTAGGGCAGAGGGTCTGCCGAGGCACATAAGGTGCCCAGTTGCGAATCGGCCAAATTGGCTACTCGCAGGCGCGGCCGCCAGGCGCGTGTTGGGAGAGGGGGGCTGCGGCAGGTAGCTACGACAAACGCCTTGGAGTGAGGTTTTAGTTACTGTAAATAATTTATTGTAAATAAATTGTAAATACCCACTGGTGTCTGTTCCTTTGTGGCGTAGATTCCTACCCACGACGTTACAGTATTGTGCTGTTTACAAAAAATCTTTTTTGTATCAAAGAGTTCAAAATGGGTTACTTTAACAATACTGCGCATTGCAAAAGCCGATATTTGGAGAAAATACAATACACTAGGTATAAGGGCATACCAAGTCTTCTTTTTCGATGTCAGAGACCACAAAACGCTTTTCTGTCAAAATAATCGGCTCATCTTCCCCCACAAATAACTCTGAAGTACCGCGTGGGCTACAGGTGGAAACCAGCCATTTTATTTTTGCTGGCGCGCGATGTCTACGAAGTTGAGAGTGGCGAGGATAACAGTAGCTTCAGTTAACATGTTATTCTTACTACCAAGTCTCTTTCCGAGTTTTTCACGGCAATCACGCTGTTGGCAGATACTTTGAATAACAATTACAATTGTGGCTTACACGAGCACCCCTGTTACGGGTGATAAAAAGAAAGTTTGTTCTGCAGGAGATCCGCAAGAAATGTACTATTGTCGTATACGATATAGTTATACTGTGTTCATGTCTGCCCATCTGGAATTATCAAAGGAGAAATAAAATATGTCTGTGATAATAGACGTCGCTTCTCCCCATTTTTCATCTGAGAGACAACACAGGTACTCTTTACTGCCATACGTTGAAGTTTAATGACTTTCTCAACAAATTCAAATAAACATTCTGAAATAAAAAAGTATATGTTCAGAAAGATTTTACGAAACTCGTATTGGCTTAAAAGCATAATTTTATTTTGATCTACATATTTAGCCCGCGCAAGCACTTACGATACAAAATGGGATGCGAGTATTGTGGAGTTAAATTACTTTCTATAGGTTGCATACGAAAATAACAGTAGTATACAAGTATTTAATTCGTGATAACTATCTATGCTGCCAACTTTATCGGTGCAGTTGCACCAAAGTTGTGTTATTGTGCCGCCTGCTCTAGCGGATTGTCTTCCGAACGTAAAACTTTGTGAACCAAACGTAAAACAATGGAATTTAATGTGTATTTTCACTTGCAAGCCAAAAATGCAAACGGAGTGAAAGCTTCGTGGGTCAGTTTGTTTTCGAAACTAATATCAATATTAGTTTTAAAAATAATTTGATTTTTTTATATTTATTTTTCAGGTGTGAATCGCGCAGGTGTGGAAACGCGAAAAAAACACACATTAATTGGGCAATGTCTGTACTTTTATGGATACGTCGGGCAATAGTATTTGTAATAATTTGCTGTAAATAGTACTGTATAGTATTGTATTTGCAGTTCACATTGTCTGCGGCTTAAAACACGTTAAAACAATATTGTATTGTTCTGTACGTTTGTCATCTTCATTGGGAGGAGAGTCGCTTATTTGATGCGTTTACTGTTCTGCCGTTTACTGGGATCACATGTATCATCATAATTGTAAGTTATTAATTGTAAAATACAACAAACAAAAAATGGGAAAATACCACAAGGCAAATTTTGTTTTATAAACTAGTATCGTGAGCAGCAAGAATACTGAGTAACAAAGCGACACAAATAAAATGCTGTTGTGTTTCAACAAAAACAGTATTTGCAAATACTGCAATTACATGCTGTAGTATATGGAGTACAACAATTATTTACATGCCAAGAATATAAATGCTGTTTAGCGTCATGAAGAATATATTTTGGGAGGCGTCCCGTTAGAATTGTCCATCAACACCTCTGTCTACGGAGGTTCATATATCTGACTACATATGATAGTCACGGTGAACGAGAAAGATTCTCGGCTGATCTTGTTGTACATCGTCATTTTCTTCCAACTCCTTCATCCACACTACATTCATCCTCTTTACCTTATTCCTTCAACCATCACATTCCGTTATTGTCACTTTAACTGCGCACCATGGCTGTAAATTTTTAGGCTAACTGAAAAATTCGTTATTGTGAAAGTAGGGCGTTTCACAACACTTTCATTTGCACTTCACGCTGACCGTTAATAACACGATCAGGGTTGAGCTGCAATGGATTGGCATTTCATTGCACCCAGGCCGCATGAGGTAAGGTGAGATCGAGGCGGAAGTGGAGAGGGAAGACGAGGAGAAGCGAGGACGGGAACGGGGCAGATGCAGACTGCAGAGAGGAAGCGGGGGAGTGCGGAGCGGAACGGAGGAACTCCGGACGATTCGAAGTTGGTCGAGACAAGGCGAAGCGGAGAGGGACATAAGATACGGCTCGGACGCTCCAGTCGAGCACAGAGGTAAGACAAGGCGGATTGCGGCGAGCAGACGTGGCTCGACCCTTGGGAATTCGGGGTCGAGATGGGAAGATGCTGAGCATGGCGGGGAGTTGCAGGTCGTGGCGAGGAGATAGAGACGTAGGTAAGGGAGTGGTGGTGGCGGCGATATGCAGGAGGTGGGCGGATCGCGGTTGGTTGAGGAGGAGATCTTCAAGAAAAGGAGCGATGCAGAAAGAATCTTTTCATTGTGATTTCGTACTTTTGACTTCCGTTGCACCGTCTAATGGATGAGAGGTTTGAGGCTAGGTATACAGGATAGGTAGTTATGAGGCAATTAATAATGATTGAGTAATGGAGAAATGAGAGGCAGAAGAACTGAAATGAGAGGAAAACTCTGAGTAAACTTATCGCCAGCCAGCTTTGCTCGACGAATTTTGAACCACGTGGAATGATTAGGATTTGAATCCCGGTACGAGCTCCGAAGTGCAAAGGTGGCGTGCTCTCCGTCCCGGTGCAAGAGAGCCGGGGCGTGGGTGTGGCCGGGGGTGGGGGCGGGAGGGGGACAGAACGAGGTGCGTCGGCGCCCCTTGCGCCTGCGCCATGCAACATGCAGCACCGGCCGCGGTTCCTCGCCACGAATATTTGATGCGCGGAGGTGCGCCGAGGCTCGGGCGCGGACCGGCGCGGAGCGGAGCGGAACGGGACGGGGCGAGGAGAGCAATAGGCGACCCCGGCGAAGAGCTGCCCGCTGCTGGCCGTCCACCCCAAACCCCGCCCACCCGCCCTGTCCATCCGCACAAACACTTATAAGATACGACACTTATACGTACACCCACCCGCACACCTGCTCGCCTGCCCGTCCGCGCCCGCCCACCCCGCTCGCCATGCTCGCCGGCCCACCCTGCTCGCCCTCCTCGCCCTCCCTCCCTCCCTCCCACCCACCTACCCACCTGCCTACCTGCCTGCCTGCCTGCCTGCCAGCCTGCCCGTCCGCCCGTCCATCAGCCTGCCCGCCCGCCCGCCCGCCCGCCCGCCCGCCCGCCCGCCCGCCCGCCCGCCCGCCCGCCCGCCCCGCCCGACCGACCGACCGACCGACCGACCGACCGCCCGACCGACCGACCGACCGACCGACCGACCGACCGACCGCCCGACCGACCGACCGACCGACCGACCGACCGACCGACCGACCGACCGACCGACCGACCGACCGACCGACCGACCGACCGACCGACCGACCGACCGACCGACCGACCGACCGGCCGACCGACCGACCGACCGACCGACCGACCGACCGACCGACCGACCGACCGACCGACCGACCGACCGACCGACCGACCGACCGACCGACCGACCGACCGACCGACCGACCGACCGACCGACCGACCGACCGACCGACCGACTGACGTAAGAAATGTAAAAAAAATCAGGCATATTAAGGAAAGATATCTAAGGTAAATCGGTACCCACAGTAACGGAAAAGGATGAGAGCTGCGTCTCTAACACAATTTAAATTAAATTTTGAGTTAATATGAAGAAGCACACGGTCACTTCTGCAAACATCCGCTCATCCATCGCAAACATCCCATTATTGAGGGCGTGATTTCCGAAAAGTGGGAGAAAGTTTGACAATATTCATGGGAATGGTTCGGGATATGTAGAATCGCAGTATTACATTGCTTAGTTTAATAAAACCACGATTCCAGAAACATTAATTTGATAATCTGTACCTAAGATGTTTCGTTTCAACGTGTAAATCGGTTAAAATTGCACTGAACATTATTAATATTGACCAACGACACATTTAGGAAATTTTTGTTCTATTGATGGATCGGGTGTAACCAGTTTGATCTGCCGTAACTATGAATTAGTTTATATTTGCATTGTATATTTTTTTTAAAGACTTAATATGCCTGTAGCAAGTAATGTACTTGAGCTTCCGGGTCAATGATCCCCATCTCGATCTGTTTTTTTTTTCAGTTTTCCTGATCCATGGAGCAAATGCTGAGATGACCCCTTGATTTGCTTCTGGACGTATATGTAGCTTTACTATGCGCACATTTTGTTGAGCTCTCTTTTTGCTTGTAGTGGTAGTAGAGCTTAGGGTGACTTACTATTTTGTTAGCAATGCCTATAAATCAAATGTGTAGTTCGTTTACTGTAACAAATACATTTTCTATAACTCGGGAGCGGAAATATCTAGTTTTTTGAAATGTTAATCTCGTGGTTTTAAAAATATTATTATTATTATTATTATTATTATTATTATTATTATTATTATTATTATTATTATTAATATTTTTTTAAAATTATCTTTCAACTACTAATAGTTAAATTATTGGGACGGGATTCTGAAACTCAAGAAAGCGTACGCAGATGATTTTCTCCCCAAAGTCACATACAGGCATTAACTGTTGTTTTGACGAAATAAATATCTAAATATCTAAAATATCTCAAACCAGATCTCTCTGTTGCAGGAGGCCGCAGTGACTCCATGATGCTGCTGTGGCTCCAGGCCACGCTGGCGGCAATGGCCGTCGGCCTTGCGTCTGGTGAGTATCTTTCTTATTTATCTGCGAGTACTTAATTATGTATGTGAATTTTGGAAGGTCCTTCGGACGTTTTAGGGAGAAATTTATTTTTTAATTTTTATTATAATTTTTTACATTTAATTATACATTTAAATTTACATATTTTAAAAAATGCATTAAAAAATAAATTTCTCCCTATAACTTCCAGAGGACCTTCGAAGATTTACAAAAATGGCAGTCTTATAAATAATATTAACAAATTTAATCTTCGTAAAAAATTATTTATTTGCATAAAAACGAACTCTAAACTACACACCGCTATGAGGGGTAAACAGATTCTAGCACTGCTAGCCAAGAGCAAAACAATTATCGTCTTATGAGATGTTCAGTCGAAATTTCACAAAAACCTTCCAAAGAGGAATAAAAGAATTTAGTACTGTGCATTCGCGGATACATCAGTTTGGACCGTGAAGAAGCATTTTCATATTGCAAAAAAATGTCAATATTTTGTTCTATGTACGTTATGAGTATTGTGATATTATTGAAGAGGTTAAAAGAAACGAACCATGTCATTTCAAGTTATTCTCTTTCAAATATTACAATTGATGTTATTATTTATATTGTTCAGATACAATAATAGTCTCTATTAATCTCCGATTAATAGAATTTGGTCAAAGACAGATTAAATATCGTTGATGTTTCGGTAATATATTTCGATTGTCTGGACATCTGAATGTATTTTTATTTCTTGAAGGCACATTTTCACACAAATGTATTAACACAATTCCATCAACTACCGAGAAAAGCTATTCAGATACGATGATATTTCTAAAATTCTGGGTGCATGTTTTCTGTCCAGGTATGTTAAGGTCCCCCACATTTTCTTTTTACAGTCAACTCAAATTGAGGGATAAGTAGCCAATGTTTTCAAGAAAATATTAAGAATATGGTTTTCGAGTATCGTGGATCCTTTAAAAAGAAACAAACAGAATGAATCAACACAAATTGGCATTCTATTTGTGTTGATGAAATTTTTATGTATTTTTATGCGTGTTATATCTAATACTTCTCATTTAGTAATTTACATTTATTTTATTTTTGGGATTATTTTTTGTCGCATCCTGCATATTCCAAAACAACAGTTAACAAGATAAGATTTATTATGTACTAGTGAGAGTACTAAAATATATTTCATTCAAAACTTGCTTAATTCGATTTTCTTGGAGGTCTCTTTGGAGCAGAAAATATCAAGACACTCGTAACTGATACTCCGTTTTCTGAGTTACAGTGACCATTCATGTATACGTCGTATGGATTTACTTTATTCTATACTAACGTCGCGGGGTCCACTTAATTGATTAACTTTTCAAAAACAACACTCCCGTATGTTCGATTTAATTTAAACCACTCTTTAAATACTCCCGCCACTAATAAGAACAATGTGTGAACATTTCAGCGAAATCAGTCGAGTAGTTTTTGCATCTATATGCAGGTTTTCAGAGGAAGCACTCGGCAGTTATTGAGTTCTGAGGTTATGCAGCTGACTTTAGAACCGAATAACATCGGGGTTAAAGCGGGAAGAGGAAGCCGACACTCGTTTGCGAATCCATCGATCCAAGTAACGGAAGAGCATTTCTTTGCTTACGACCGTGCTCTCACAATAGTAAAACAACCCGGATTTTATTGATAGGCACAGAGAGTGATTCTGGGCTCGAGATGCAGAATTACATTTTGTGCCAAATGGAGTTGTCACATTTTTTCACATTTTTATTATTCTGAATAGGATACATGGTTCAGAGTAACATTACAAAGTTTTTCACATGGTTTTTATGTTTACTACCTCTTTTAAAAAGTTATTACTACTTTACAAGTATTTTTAGGGCAGAAAACCCACAGAGCACCTCAGAAAGAATCATCCAAATTTGCGAATTGTATGTAAAATAATTTTTTTATTCTGGTGGTATTTCTGGGTGATTTGCCTAGATTATATTGGGACAGATTTGGAACTGCTGACATTTTGTTATAAAAATTATAGGATAACTTGGTGATATGATGAATGATAGGTTTAATTTGAATTTCTGAATAGAGTTGTTTGTTTGTGATGAACCAGGATGCATTGGTTATTGTGTGCAGGAATTTATGTTGTATGACCTGTATTTTTATGGATATTGAGAGTTTTATGGGCCTTAGGGGTTTTATTGCTTCTGTGTATAGAGTGCCCAGGGAAGAAACAATAAAACTTCGAAAATAAGCTTTTAAGTCAATTTTAGGCATACTTTGTCTAATAAACACCTTCGAGATTTCGAATGGATGAACCGCAATAAGCAGTCAAAACTAGATTTGAAAAAAAATATTTTCTTTCAGGAACATATAAACACTCCAGAAACACGTAAACTGATTATTAATTACAAAAGAAATGAATATATTTATTTACAAAGAAAATTAACAGAGTAATAAGAAAGCAATTGAATTTAGTAAATTGTGTGCTTTTCAAATCAACTTTTGAATGCTTATTGCGGCTCATCCATTCGAAATCTCGAATGTGTTTATTAGACAAAGTATGCCTAAAATTGACTTAGCTTATTTTCGAAGTTTTTGTTTTCTCCCTGGACATTCTATATATGAAATTGGCGTTTTCTATTATCGTACTGTGGTTGTTTAGTTAAGTTGTAAGCTGTAAAATTTATTTGGATTAGTTTTACTTTTGTTTGTTGTGTTTTGGTGTTAATGTGTTCATTCCAATTGAGTTTAGTGTCTAAATGCCGTCCTAGATATTTCACTGTTTTGTTTTGTGGAGTCCAAGGCATTGTGTTATAATTCAGTGTGAGTAGTGATGGTGTTGAAATTGTTTTTAAAGATTTTTGCGGTTAACTAGGTTTTAATTTTCCATTTGTTTGACCAAGAATCTATGACTTTTAAATGTTGTTGAGTAGTGTTTCTTAATGTGTCAAGTGAAGTGCTGGAACAATATAAAGCTGTATTATCTTCGAATTGAGCGGTATTGATTGTGTTAAATGTAGGAATATCAGCTGTGCAGAGACCCAATAATATAGGTAACAATGGAGATCCCTTTGAAAATCCAGCCAATATTGGTCTGGAGTTTGAGAGATGTTTATTTATTGAAACTGAGAACGATCTATTGCTTACAAAGCTAATGATAATGTTGGCTACGTATTTGTGTGTGCCATTGATTTTAAGTTTGTACACGAGTCCTTTATACCATTATCTGTCATCAGTTTGTGAAATGTCGAGGAAGGTAGATACAGTATGTAGTTTTCTTTGGAATGCTATATGAATATGTTCAATGATTCTTAGTAATTCATTTGTAGAATGCTATAAGTTTATAGCTTTTTTTGCATCCAAATTAATGTCTGGGTATAATATTATTTCTATTGAGGTATTTATTGAGCCTTTTCTGATTGATTTTCTATAGAATTTTTGATAAGAACGGTAACAAATTTATTGGTCAATAATTTCGTACATTGGATGATGTCTTTTTAGGTTTCGATATGAGAATGTCAGTTCCGCTGCCATACAATTGATTCTTCGTTGTTTCAATTGATTGTTCGTTGTGTCAGTGACGATTTTGAAACTCGCTTATTATGTCTTTAATTGGTTACTAATATTTTTAACATCATGGGTGTATCTCATATAAGGATAAATATAGTTCAACTAATGCCAAAATTTAGAGTAAAATATATTTGATTTCGTTCCCAATTAGGATACTGCAACTTAAAAGTAAAATGCATACTAAATGTTTAATTTAACATTAAAAATTTAGTATGTATTTATAGTGGTATTATTAATTAACACCAAATATTTAATAAAGCTTATTATTCAGTTTTGCACATACTCGTCGTTGTTCGCATTCAGCCGGTTAGTTATGTTTTTTAATGAGCAGGAGATGAAATTCACTATTTTCCTCAGTAAAACAAATTTTCTGTGTTCTGAGGAAACTATTATTACGGTCACATCAATTAATCGGTTCATGGAATAAGGAAAAGTGAACGAAATTAACGATCAGTTGCTGAGTAGTAAAAAGACATTCCTCGGTTCCAGGAGATCTCTACAAAATGGAAAAATGCTTATTAGTAGAACCGATGTGACCGCGCTCCCACAAAATTTGGTGGTCTGTTTATCACGTATAGACCAATATAATTTTAGTGTGAAAACCGCCACAAGCGAACGGACTCACACCCCGAGCCTCTGCGATTGAATATTTTCTGAATTTGATTAAGTTTCCATTTAATCGTTATTTTTGTCTCGTCTTCCATTCAATCGTCATTTGAGTTTGCGTTTGTTACACACATACACTGCTCAAAAAAATTGCACACTTGGACGCTCTTCGCGTCTTCACACACCAAAACCGTGGCGGGCGAGGCCAGGTGAAGAGGGAGCGGAGAGAACGGGTATCGGCGGGCACACGGGCGCCTTGTAACGTGCCCTGCGCTCCGACGGACAGACGGACTGACGGACAGACAGACGGACGGACAGACGGATGGACGGACAGACGGACGGACGGACAGACAGACGGACGGACGGACAGACGGACGGACGGTGCAGCCCCGACGCAAGTTTTCGCCTGTGTGTGGGTGGCTGCGGCGTCGACCTCCGCCCTCCCCCTGCCGTCCCGCGACGATTTTTTCGTGTTTCCGGGCGCGTCAACTGCTGTGGTCATTAGTCCCGTTAGTGTAGTGCATGTTTTTTCCTCGGGGGATGGCGGTGATCTTCCCCCGCTGGATAGCGAAATCCGGCGCCGACCTACCGTCGGCTAGTGGGGTTTCTCCTTAACCAGGACTCTCCCACCAGCGGAACACCGCCCCAGCCGGGACAAGCTCTATGATGCCGACCGTTCTCTCGGAATATGTGGTAGTGTAGTGCGTGTTAGTGTAAGTGTGTGTAAGGGGAGAGGATAGGACAAGGAAGAGTAAGGACAGATCGCGCGCGGTCCGTGGCCCGTTTGTTAGAGTACTGCTCCGACATTCGCCTGGTGTTGATCGGAGAAACCACGGAAAACTACCGATCAGAACAGCCGGCCGCTAGATTCTCCTCTAGACAGCGACTGAATTCTACCTAGCTGAAAAGCTAGTGTCGAAAATCCTGCCGCCGTCAGGACTCGAACCTAGGACGTCTCGGTCAGAGGCGCTGCAGTGACATCAGTTGATGCACTGAGCTACCGCTCCCGGTTTTTGCTTGTGTATACGAGTATTATCGACAATGGGACTCTTCGTGGACGACTGCCTTTGTGTATCGACAACTTAAAGAAATATCCGCCATTGATCAGTTGCAAACACATATCGGCAAATTAATGAAATGGTCCTACGAAAAGGAAATGTAAATATTTCCAGATAAAAGCAAAATAGTTTATTTTGACAAAGGCGAGAGCACAGGAATCACTCCAATGTGCAGAAAGTAGAAATACAATTCTCGAAGTACTACATAACTATAAATATCAGAACATGAGAATTCGAAGTCACCTCAACTGGGCTGATCACGTTAAATATACTACAGAGAAAGTTTGTAAAGCTCACTTTGTTGTGCGCGTATTACGGAAAGCTAATGTACCACGAACACAGAAGCTACACTTCCTTGGTTCCTCTCATAATGGACTACGGTGTAACGTGCTGGCAGCCTCATAGGGAAGGTAAGATTTAGGCATTAAACCAAATTAACCCTCTTCCACTTTCCATAAATAACGGCACCATTAATTGGACACCAACAAACAAAACAAAACAAAATACTTGGGCTTAAACTTGGATACTCGACTCAACTGGAAGCAACATATAGCGATAAAAACTCAGCAGGCCAAAACTAAACTAATGTAACTACGACCCTTACTGAATCAATACAGCCACCTCTTCATATGTAATGCACTATTACTCTATAAATCAATAATCCGACTCTACTTTATGCTTGCCCTATCTGGACCAACGCTGCCAATACAAACCTAAACAAAATGCAAGTGATACAAAATAAAATTTAAGATTAATCACAAAAGCACTTTGGTTCATCAGTAACAACCAACGACATAATGATTTGAATATAAACACAATAAAAAATCAAATAGCCTATCTTGCACACAACGTCCACACAAACCTTCCCCAAATACAAGCATCATCCTTCTATAAACCGGGCCAAAACCCCAATTATCCAACAAGAATTAAAAACAGATATCCACTTCACTCATTCTATAAAATATTCGCAAACCTGGAATAATACTTATCTGAGGTGCTTTCTGCTTCGTCTCCCGCTATATATTTTTTTAAATAATTGTAATGTGTATAATTTTAAGTTAGTTGAAGTTAGGATAAGGTAGATTAAGTCCATAAAACATTGTCACAGTTAATATGTAAACTGAACAATGTAATGTCAAATAATATAAGCATAAAAATAATAATAATAATAAAACAAATTTATTAAAACGTCTCTATCACTACGCACAGTCAAATTTTTTCGAGAGTTCTATGAACAAATGTTGAAGTCAAAATTTTAGTTGTAATTTACACTCTGTATACTAATTATTTTCCGTTCGACACCCGCTGGCCGTAGCAAGAACACCGGCGTGAAGGTTATGCATACTTCAACTAGTCAATAATTTATCACTGTCGGAGATCGGGAATGCATTGATTGAATTGGTAAAACTTACGAGAATGGGATGATAGATAACGGTTAACGTAGATTATATATAAAACAAAGTCGGCTTAGTTACAGCACTTATAACTCAAGAACATCTGAATCAATTTTAATTATCTTTAATTTGTTGGATTTATCTCCGCCCCGAATAGTAAAATAACTATTGCAATTTCGAAAAAATCCACTAGTAGAACAAAACGAAATTTCCATTTCAAATCCAACCCCCAACACACTCGACAAAATTTTTTAAATCTATATTGTTCAATAACGCCTAAACAAAGTGTTCTTGAGCATTAAAAACTAAAACTTTGAGGCCGAAAGTCTCAAAGAAACGTTTCTCACACTGTAATGTACAGAATGAGAGCTTCATTAACGTTCTATTACATTTTTCCTGGTCCGGCGCTTATCGATATTACCCCACCTGCTCAGAGACATGCAGAAGCTACAACTAAATGTGAATGAGAGGGACAGAGAGAGGCAGAGATAGAGAGAGACGGGAACAGACAGAGAGATACGGGGCCAGACAGAGAGAGGCAGCGATAGAGAGAGGCGGGAACAGACAGAGAGAAACGGGGCCAGACAAAGAGAGGCAGAGACAGAGAGAGGCAGAGACAGATAGGGAGGGGCAGATACAGAGAGAGAGGCAGAGACAGACAGAGAGAGAGGGGAAGAGACAGACAGAGAGAGGCAGAGACAGAGAGAGAAGCAGAGACAGAATCAGATAGAGACAAAGACAGACAGAGAGAGACACATACAGAGACAGATTCAAACAGACTGAGACGGACACAGAGAGAGGCAGGGACACAGAGAGGCAGGGAGAGAGAGAGACCGGGAGAGAGAGACGGAGAGGGAGAGACGGTGAAAGAAAGACGGTGAGACAAATAGAGAGACGGTGAGAAGGATAGAGACAATGAGACAGACGGAGAAAGAGAGGGAGAGGGAAGGAGAAAGACGGAGATGAAAGAGCCGGGTTTTTCTAGTTGAACATAAACGCAGGTAAGTATTTTCAATATTCAATACATTGCTTGCGGAATAGCCTCTTGAACACGGTTTCCTTTCACTCTGACCGAGCGAAGCAAGTCGTGAGCCGTGTGTCAAAACGTCTGATGATGGGGCGGTAGAGGTACGGTTTCGAAAGACCTGCGTAGCCTCCGCCTTCGCTCTCGCCTCCCCCCCACCCTCTCCCCCACCTCCTCGTGCCCCTGACTTCGCCCTGGGGCGCCTTGCGACCCGGCGCGCCGTTCCTGCTCTGCCTTATTGCCGCTCGCAAAGCATTCCCTTTAGGAATTCAATCGGCCTCGTTCAAATCCGCGCTCGAAGCCACCTGCACGCCCTCTCCCTCGCGCCTTGTACGCCGCTCCACCTCAGCCCCGCCTCCACCACCCCCCCCCCCCCCCCCCCCCCCCAACACGCCCCCCAACACGCCCCCACGCCCCACAAACCCCTACACACGCCACCACCACCACGACCCACCACTTCCGCCCCACCACACCGCTGCCCCACCGCCTCCACGCCACCCGCACCGCCCCGCTCCCACACCAGCTCCGCTGCCCCACGCTTCACCGCCCCACACCGCCCCCTACACCACTTCCGCCGCTCCACACCTCCACCACGGTTAGATCAGGCGTACTTCGTTCAGTCGAATTGATCGCTGTCACGGAGGATTCTAGCGGCGGCTGCTCGATCCAGTAGTTTTCGTGGTTTCCTCGATCCAACGAGCGAGGAATGCTGGAGCAATTACCCTACCAACGGACCCCACCCCGGACCACGCGCGATCTTTCCTTCTCTCTTCCATATCGCCAGCTCTCTCTGCTTCACGCTGCCTGCACGCAGCTTACTACCGACATATTTCGGGAGACCGGTCGGGAGCTTAGAGCTTGTCCCGGCTAGGGCGGTGCTCTGCTGGTGGGAGAGTCCTGGTTGGGGGAAACCCCACTAGCCGATGGTAGGTCGGTGCCGGATCTCGCCATCCAGCGGGGTAAGATCACCACCATCTCCCGAGAACAAACATGCACTACACTTACGGGACTAATGACCGAAGAAGTTGACACGCCCGGAAACATGAAAAAAACAACCAACCAATCGGTATCTGCAGAACTGGCGGATACAGGCGATAAGAATGCGACAGGGACACGGCTGCAGAATGAAGATATGATCTGAATTTATTTATTTTCGTCAGCAAACAGTAACAAATGGATGTGATATACGGGGGAGAATTATAAATCTACGCACGTCGTCTTGAGCCCCAGAATCCCTTTCCTACCCTTTTGCTATTCAATACTTGAATCATGAATAAAAAGTGCTAACAAAGCGAGGTTAAAAATATTGGAAGAACATACATTTACCTGATTTATAGAAAACTCATTTGCATCGGCTAATGAACTGCAGGTTTGATTCTTTTGTACTTCCCACAAATTAGAAACCCATACCCCTGGTTCCACCCCAACCCCACATGCCAAATAAAAGCTCAACACGTGCACACAAGAAAGGACTCATCCCAGCTTTTGCTCAATGGACCAGCGAAACTGGATTGAAACCCTGTTCGAGATGGGGATCATGGACCAGTATTATATAGTGCAAATGTTTACTAATTCATTAAATATCATAGTTAAAATAAAAGTTATTATAGTTTTTGATATTCACTATAATATGAATTGTTTAGAAACAGTCAACCAGCAGAAAATATTTTACTTGGCACTAAAGCACTTATACTTATACTTGGCACTTATACAAAAGTATACATTTTAATTTAATGTCTTCTGACACAGAGTTGTAATATAACGTATGAGTATTATATGAGGATTCTTTGTAATAAGACATGAATCCTAAGACGTGTGTCGTAATTATAAATATTCGTGTTTGATGAAAATATTTTTCCCATCCTTAACTACTAAGTTATGAGAAAAACTACACATTCGTAAATAAATAGTCAAGGCAATTGTAAGATTCAAAGATGAATGAAGAGAATTTTATAGGTTGCACGTGGATAGTCTTAGCGTATTATTCGTACAATCTTTTCTGCATTCCAAACGTGTGGGTAGAATAGGATGTATTTCTCAGTATATTTTGCCATAACTCAGGCGGAAAAGAACATTTGCAAAATGCACGCAACGGGCTGTATGAGGACTGCCGGAATTCGAAAGAGTTTCGAATGCGAAACACAATCAACTTAATTTGTGTTTAGTTTGGTTATA
This sequence comes from Teleogryllus occipitalis, assembly GCA_011170035.1. Classification (NCBI taxonomy): domain Eukaryota; kingdom Metazoa; phylum Arthropoda; class Insecta; order Orthoptera; family Gryllidae; genus Teleogryllus; species Teleogryllus occipitalis. The sequence goes on from BLKR01006394.1 coordinate 55,285, forward strand.
CAGATATTCCATTTGGTTTGCAACTACAGTTTGCTTTACAACGGACTCGCCCTCCGATTTAACCACAGACGTATATCAGCTAAGCACGGTTTGAGATGAAGATTCGAATCGACGTGGTGACGACGCCCTGGCCAGAAGTGTACTATGATTTAGCGATCTCGGATAAATCGACATCTAGAAAATAGGAATAAAAAACTTACACATGTTTTATTTAAGATGTCTCCGTCTATCGAAGAAATAAAATGTTCAAATTGATGCAAAAAGGTGCAAATATGAGTTAACCAGATATGTGGTTACATATATCTAACTCAGAAAACTAAAACGTTAATTTATGTTTTATTTAGTTACATAAATATTTCATTTGAAGTTAGACTGAATAAAAACCCAGACTTTTTGTTACACATACTGCATATTGTTAATTCTCAATAGCGCATGCGTTTGTTTGTTTGAAATACAAAACTGAATTGAAATTGCTGTTTTTCCTTCGTTAATTATTAATTTGTTCTTAAACAGTATTTGGAACTTCTAAAATCGTACTAATTTTTGTTTTCTTTATATAAAGCATATTCATGTCATAAGCTGTTCTTCCGTTTCTAATGCACATATAACAGGCAAATTTGTATATTTTACGTATCACAGAAGACAAATTTGGTATATTTTACGAAAGAGGATAGCGCCTAAGATCGAACCTTGCAGGACCCCATGTTCAATTAGCAACAAATTGGAAAGATGACTAAATAAAGTTTTCTCACCAGTGTACACGGTATACCTTCCTTGTGCGATCGATGTTTTAAGTGAATGGGGCGCTAGGGTTATGGGAAGACGCAATAGATATAGCAAGGCGAGGCGAAGCGGACAGAATAAAATAGAAAAGAAGGTCAAAACGAAACAAGTATACGACACGCATGGGACTCTCACAGTTGCGTTGCAGGCTGCAGGACAGTGATGCGATGAAGATCGAGCCGTGCAGAGTGGAGCGGGATGGAATGGGAGGTGCGGCACGGATAAGGCGGGCGAGGAATAACGGGGGCCAATGAGGGTGGGCGGAGGGCAGCCCTCAGGCCACGAAGGGCACGTGACGCGTCCAGCACTGAGAGTGCCACTACACGGGCCGCGCTCCCGTGTAGTGGCACACACACACGCGCCCGCGCCCGCGTCCAAGGAGCGACGGCAATTTCGCAAATGCACACGAGCGCCGCACCGGGGGTGGCGGTGGCGGAGGCGGTGGCGGAGGTGGAGGCGGTGGCGGTTGCGGTGACGGAGGCGGTGGCGGAGGCGGTGGTGGAGGCGGTGGCGGAGGCGGTGGCGGTGGTGGTGGCGGGGCCGGGTGGCGGTGGCGGTGGCGGAGGCGGAGGCGGAGGCGGAGGCGGAGGCGGAGGCGGAGGCGGAGGCGGAGGTGGAGGCGGAGGCGGTGGTGGTGGCGGTGGCGGCGGTGGCGGTAGCGACGAACGCGGATCGGCACGAGCACGCGGCACGGAACGTAGCAGGGCGACGCGGGACGAGGGATTGTGCGTGCGGGACGCCGCAGGAGGCGAGGAGCGAGGCGGGGGCGGGGCGGGGGCGGGGCAGCAGGGCGCGCCGGAAGCCGTGCCTCATTATGCAACGATACGCGCACGCCAGACCGTCTACCTGCCAATGCAGGAGCTCGCGCCGGAGCCCGCACGGCGCCATCGTCTTCCGCCCCGCCTCGTTCCGCTCCGCCCCGCCCCCTCGCCCTACATCGCTCCAACCCGCCCACCCGCCCCTCCCTGCCCGGCGCTTCCGCTTCCCACCCACTTGTCTAACGAGCTGCGCGGGCCCCACACTGCTCGCCGCACATTGCCCGCCGCTCGGCGCCGCTCCGCCTGGCTCCATCCCCCCTCCGCGTGTTCTGCTTCTGCCACCCTTCACCCACCTCCTAAGCAAGTAGGTACGCAAGCAGGCAGGTAGGCAGGCAGGCAGGTGGTAACTCGGTGCCGCCCCGCTCGCGCCACAAACGGCCCGGGATTGAAGCGGCGCACTCGACTTCTGACGAGCCCAGAGCCGCGCCTCGGCCATCCGCCTACGCCCGCGCCCCGCCCCCCGCCCCCCGAGCCGCGCTAAGGCCACGAGGAAAAGAGAGGAGAAGAGAGCTATGAGACTGATAATAAGGCGGAGGCGGAAGGAGGGGTGACAGAGGATTCATTGATTGATTTTTTCGTTTTTCCGAACACGTCAACTGCTTTGGTTATTAGTCCCGTTAGTGTAGTGCATGTTTTTTTCTTGGGAGACGGTTGTGACCTTCCCCCGCCGGATGGCGAGATCCGACGCCGACCTACCGCCGGCTAGCGGGGTTTCCCCCTAACCAGGATTCTCCCACCAGCGGGGCACCGCCCCAGCCGAGACAAGCTCTAAGCTCCCGACCGGTCTCCCGGAATAGTGTAGTGCATGTTACTATAAGTGTGCGTGTGTAAGGGGAGGGGATAGGACAAGGAAGAGGAAGGACAGATCGCGCGCGGTCCGTGGCCCGTTTGTTAGGGTACTACTCCCGCATTTGCCTGGTGTTCATCGAAGAAACCACGGAAAACTACCGATCAGAGCAGCCGGCCGCTAGAATTCTCCTGCCGAGAGCAACTGAATTCGACCTAGCTGAAAAGCTAGTGTCGAAAATCTGCCGCCGTCAGGACTCGAACGTAGGACCTCCCTGACAACAGTTGATGCACTTAGCTACCGCTCGGGGCGGTGTGGGGGCGGTGTGGGGGCGGTGTGGGGGCGGTGTGGGGGCGGTGTAGGGGCGGTGTGGGGCGGTGTGCGAGCGGTGTGCGAGCAGTGTGGGTGCGGTATGGGGGCGGTGTGGGGACGAGGTGGAAGCGGTGTGGGGGCGGTGTGGTGGCGGTGTAGGGGCGGAGTGGGGGCGGTGTGCGGGTGGTATGGGGACGAGGTGGGGGCGGTGTGGGAACGGGGTGGGGACGGGGTGGAGACGGGGTGG
>BLKR01006395.1:0-58230 GCA_011170035.1 Teleogryllus occipitalis
ATTTTTGGAACAACAGAGCGACGAAAACTTTTTCAATCAACCAAGCAGTTCGAAAGTGTGTTAATTTCTTTTAGCTAATCCAAGCGTGGAATCAATGTCAGTAATTTTAATGATTGCACAATTTTTTTGCGATTCCACCACACAATGCAAATTGTAAGCGCGTATTTTCGCTAATCAACGCTCAGTGGTCGAAACGAAATTGTTTAAACGTGGAAACCGTCCATACAACGACAGTTGTTCAGTACAATTTCAAGGACATGAATTATAGAGAGTTCAAAAATTATTTACAAAGGCCGGAGTATGTAAAGTTACTTCCAAAACTAGGCAGTTCTGAAAAGTATGGTAGCTGAATTGTAGTTATGTTTCAAGAGGGAATGAACAGTCAAAGTTTTATAGTTCAACAGATTTTAAATAAAGTAATGATATCAATGTATTGAATTATTATTTATTTGATTTTTTAAATATTTTTTTAGAAATACAATGTGGTTCAATGTCCTGATTTTTTTACTCTAAGCCCTAATTTTTCAGAACAGCCGTCTGGTAACCCTTGTTATTGTAACATAAATATAAATTCCCATTTTCTCTTCATAAAAATTTAACTCAAAGAAAGAATTCATTAAAATGAAATAATAAATCAGTCCGATTTCACTCAGTTGAGAGTAAAATTTAAAAAATTGAATCAATTGAATCTTGATTTTGTAATCCTGTTTACTTGAGTGATATAAAAGCATGAAGTTTCTACGTACGGACTAGAAGGTGTAACAGATTTTATTCTTCTCGCCCGACCGCCGTGGTATGCGGATCGTGTCCGCAGCTCCGTTGTGCCTTTTACCTTGTCGCCTGCGAGTGCGCCAAGATATGAGAGGTCAAGCGATAATAAACCTGTGCAGTAGTTCAAGTGAACAGTTATATTTGTGCAGTGAAACGGGGTGTTATTAATTTCAGTTCTACAAAGACAATTTATATATAAACTCAGTGATTACAGAAGTGTATTTGCAGGGCTCTCGGTAGCATGTAGTGCGAACGCAAATGCTACCAATACCCTCGGAAAGCTACGTATTTCAACAAATGCCATTAGAAGAATCAGCAAGCAGCGGACAATAACATGGATCTTGATTCATCTGATCCTGTGAACTTGACAGAATGCATGGCAAATATACACACCAGCTCGGTGAAAAAGACCGAACCCAGACGTCCTCGACCCTGATGTAAATAGAAGGATAAGGCAAAAGACAGCGTCTTGCGATAGTAATAATAGTATTTATACAGTTCCCACCAAGAATCAATTTAGTGCTCTCAATACAGAAGATGCAATAGAAAACAATGAGGAAACTTCTCCAGAAACCACAGTACCTCCAATTTTTGTGCCAAATGTAAATAATGTTCCAGCCATGATTAAGTTTATAAAGGAAGCATTTAAAACCGATGACTTCGAAATAAAATCTCTGGCAAACGACAAAATTAAAATGGTACCACAAACTCCAGATGTTTACAGGGGAATAGTACACCATTTATCAGGCAACTACTACGTATACTATACATACCAGTTGAAACAAGAACGTGCGTATAGAGTTGTCTTGCGGCACATACATCATACGGTAGATGTAAAAGATATCAAGGCTGCGCTTTTAGAAAAGGATCATAAAGTTAGAAACATAATAAATGTCCGCCATAGGTTGGCGAAGTTACCTCTACCTCTATTTTTTGTAGATCTTGAGCCCAAATCTAACAACAAAGAAGTATTCAAAATTAACCGACTACTAAATTGTGTCGTATTTGAACCACCACGCCTGAAACGAAAGATAGTTCAATGCAAAAATTGCCAGAGATATGAACATACCAGGTCGTACTGTGCATACCCGTTTCGGTGTGTTAAATGTGGAAAAGAACATGATCCAGAAAAGTGTCAAAAAGAAAAGCAAAGTCAACCGACATGTGCGCTGTTGGAAGGGAATCATCCTGCCAACTATAAAGGTTGCCATGTATATCAAGAAATACTAAAAATTAAAGGAAATACCCAAGAAAACAAAAGAAGTCTACAAGTAAATGAAGGAACATGGGCCGATGTTAAGCGATCAAAGCCACCAGAACGACAACAACATAATGAACAACATAATGATAGCCACTCCATTATGAACATTATACAGCACTCCTTTGAGAGATTTGAAAACATATTAATGCAACAAAGTCAACAAATAAACTCGTTAATTAACCTCTTAACGACGCTTGTCCACAAATTATCCAATGCCTAAATTTCTTCGCATTGCAGCTTGGAACGCCAACGGCTTGGCAAATCATCGCCAAGAAATAGAAATATTTCTTAACGAAAACAAAATAGACATTCTACTCATCTCTGAAACTCATTTCACATAAAGAAGCTACTTTAAACAGAAGAACTTCACATTATACGATACTAAACATCCTAGTGGCAATGCTCACGGTGGCCCAGCAATATTAATAAAAATGCCAAGCCGTTGGCGTTCCAAGCTGCAATGCGAAGAAATTTAGGCATTGGATAATTTGTGGACAAGCGTCGTTAAGAGGTTAATTAACGAGTTTATTTGTTGACTTTGTTGCATTAATATGTTTTCAAATCTCTCAAAGGAGTGCTGTATAATGTTCATAATGGAGTGGCTATCATTATGTTGTTCATTATGTTGTTGTCGTTCTGGTGGCTTTGATCGCTTAACATCGGCCCATGTTCCTTCATTTACTTGTAGACTTCTTTTGTTTTCTTGGGTATTTCCTTTAATTTTTAGTATTTCTTGATATACATGGCAACCTTTATAGTTGGCAGGATGATTCCCTTCCAACAGCGCACATGTCGGTTGACTTTGCTTTTCTTTTTGACACTTTTCTGGATCATGTTCTTTTCCACATTTAACACACCGAAACGGGTATGCACAGTACGACCTGGTATGTTCATATCTCTGGCAATTTTTGCATTGAACTATCTTTCGTTTCAGGCGTGGTGGTTCAAATACGACACAATTTAGTAGTCGGTTAATTTTGAATACTTCTTTGTTGTTAGATTTGGGCTCAAGATCTACAAAAAATAGAGGTAGAGGTAACTTCGCCAACCTATGGCGGACATTTATTATGTTTCTAACTTTATGATCCTTTTCTAAAAGCGCAGCCTTGATATCTTTTACATCTACCGTATGATGTATGTGCCGCAAGACAACTCTATACGCACGTTCTTGTTTCAACTGGTATGTATAGTATACGTAGTAGTTGCCTGATAAATGGTGTACTATTCCCCTGTAAACATCTGGAGTTTGTGGTACCATTTTAATTTTGTCGTTTGCCAGAGATTTTATTTCGAAGTCATCGGTTTTAAATGCTTCCTTTATAAACTTAATCATGGCTGGAACATTATTTACATTTGGCACAAAAATTGGAGGTACTGTGGTTTCTGGAGAAGTTTCCTCATTGTTTTCTATTGCATCTTCTGTATTGAGAGCACTAAATTGATTCTTGGTGGGAACTGTATAAATACTATTATTACTATCGCAAGACGCTGTCTTTTGCCTTATCCTTCTATTTACATCAGGGTCGAGGACGTCTGGGTTCGGTCTTTTTCACCGAGCTGGTGTGTATATTTGCCATGCATTCTGTGTCAAGTTCACAGGATCAGATGAATCAAGATCCATGTTGTGTCTACCGCTGCTTGCTGATTCTTCTAATGGCATTTGTTGAAATACGTAGCTTTCCGGGTATTGGTAGCATTTGCGTTCGCACTACATGCTACCGAGCCTACCCAAATACACTTCTGTAATCACTGAGTTTTATATATAAATTGTCTTTGTAGAACTGAAATTAATAACACCGTTTCACTGCACAAATATAACTGTTCACTTAGAACTACTGCACACAGGTTTATTATCGCTTGACCTCTCCTTATCTTGGCGCACTCGCAGGCGACAAGGTAAGGCACAACGGAGCTGCGGACACGATCCGCACACCACGGCTATCGGGCGAGAAGAATAAAACCTGTTACACCTTCTAGTCCGTACGTAGAAACTTCATGCTTTTATATCACTCAAGTAAACAGGATTACAAAATCAAGATTCAATTGATTCAATTTTTTAAATTTTACTCTCAACTGAGTGAAATCGGACTGATTTATTATTTCATTTTAATGAATACTTTCTTTGAGTTAAATTTGTATGAAGAGAAAATGGGAATTTATATTTATGTAACAATAACAAGGGTTACCAGGCGGCTGTTCTGAAAAATTAGGGCTTACAGTAAAAAAATCAGGACATTGAACCACATTGTATTTCTAAAAAATATTTAAAAAATCAAATAAATAATAATTAAATACATTGATATCATTACTTTATTTAATATCTGTTGAACTATAAAATTTTGACTGTTCACTCCCTCTTGAAACATAACTACAATTCAGCTACCATACTTTTCAGAACTGCCTATTTTTGGAAGTAACTTTACATTCTCCGGCCTTCGTAAATACTTTTTGGACTCTCTATAATTCATGTCCTTGAAATTGTACTGAACAACTGTCGTTGTATGGACGGTTTCCACGTTTAAACAATTTCGTTTCGACCACTGAGCGTTGATTAGCGAAAATACGCGCTCACAATTTGCATTGTGTGGTGGAATCGCAAAAAAATTGTGCAATCATTAAAATTACTGACATTGATTCCACGCTTGGATTAGCTAAAAGAAATGAACACACTTTCGAACTGCTTGGTTGATTGAAAAAGTTTTCGTCGCTCTGTTGTTCCAAAAATGTATTAAGATTGACCATTTGATCAAATAACTTTGAATCGTTTATCACCAAATGACTTGCATTTAAATACACTACCGTTTCTTCAACCGACTCATACTTGATAGGTACTTTGTACCGGAAATCAATCCATTTGAAAATATTTAACACTGACAACGGCTGAGTCCATTTCTCCAAATACTCTTTTGCCTCTTTATACACACTCATGACGTTGTCTACAAATTTATAGCACGCAACTCCTTGCCCATCATCTCTCAGTTTTAAAAGCTGAGTTCTCATGTTCAGTGTGAAGAACTTTGTGTTCATTCGTGAACTCAGTGACTGAATTACTTTATCAACGACCATCAAAACTTCGAGCAAACTGTAGCCCCCTTTCTCCATCATCAAAATCTTGTTAAACAATGTCATCAGAGAATGAACGAACAATAGATAACATTCAGCAAAGTCGTGAAGAAAAAATGATCGCAATAGTTTCGGTGGATCATTTTGCGATAAAAAGTATGATCTCAGTGGCTCAAACACTTGAAGGATTCGATGAACAGAGGTCATAAGACTTACCCATCTGGTCTTGCTAAGGTACAAAAGGTCTCGAAATTCGAAATCGACAAATTCACAAAAAACCTTCAACTCATTTATCCGAACAGTATAGATCAAAAAATAATTGTACAGTTTAAAAACTAAGGTGTCAATGTCAAATAGATCAAATTGATCCAAACTATAAAGAGTTGAGTTTGCGTTTGCGTTTTACTGCTAAGTGGGAGTGGTGTAGGTACGCGACGGACCTTAGTCAAATGCCAGTTTTGGCGATTTTGTTAAGTCACTTCAGTGACTTTGTCAAATTTTGAGTTTGCTCGCTCTAAGCCCTCAGTATATCCGGGGGTAGAGCTTGTCGTCTTTTTCCTATGGTGAGGACATGTTTGTGGAATTGTTTGAGTGTAGCCGGTGCTTCGTTTGATTGAAAGGCTTGATAAGCTTCATTGAATGATAGCCGTCTCAAGCATTGAGTGAAGGATTCGATATCGAGTTCCTTCCTCAGTACTTTCAGTCTTTTCCGAAATGGAGGGCGTGCTATGAGCCGTAGAACTCTGTTCTGAATTCGCTCAAGTGTGTCCTTGTACTTCTTTCCTGTGGTCCACCACGTCGCCGCGGTGTAAGTGGCCACAGGCCGGCAGCACGTTTTATAGAGTGCCAGCCGAAGGTCCAAGGGAAGTGTAGGATCCTTTAAGAGAGGTTTTAGTAGACGCACCCTTAGTTGGAGCTTTGATCGGATACGCCTGAGGTGTAAATGCCAGCGTAGTCTCCGATCGAAAGTGACGCCTAGGTATGTTGCCTTAGGTGCCCATTTAAGTGCTTGGGTTCCTATGGTGATTTACTTAGGTGGTGCAAACCGTTTTGCGTTCTTGTGTATATGGCGAGTGTAGCAGATTGCCTGAGATTTTTCCGCTGAGAAGGTCAAGTGGTTTTCTTCTGCCCACTTCAGCGTCAGGTTCATCTGTTTTTGTAGTGTTTTTAGTTTGTGGTCTCGGTTTATTTCTCTTGCTAGTATTGCTATGCCATCGGCATAGAGGAATAACCGTATTTGTGGTATATGTGGTATGTCATTGACATATAGCGAGAACAGTAGCGGGGAGAGTACGGAGCCTTGGGGGACCCCGGCGAAGATTCCGCGTTTTGAGGATCTCGCTTTCCCTACTTTTACCACGAAAGTGCGGTTTGCGAGGAAAGATGTAATCATATCGGTAACATCTTGTGGGAGGCAGCGCTTAAGTTTTGCGATTAGTTTGTTGCGGGGTACCTTATCAAAGGCTTGTACCATATCTAGGTCATCGTATCTTTCTTCGTTCAATGTCACACTTCTCTTAAAAACTTGTGCTAGCCGAGTGTTACATCTTCACATGTCAAGTCACTTCCAAAGGTCGCCACTGCATCTGCGCAGAATTGTCCGCACTGTTCGGAGTGTGCTCCAAGCGCCCATAAGCGACCATTGTTCCCCCTCTTTCCCCTCCAGCCCCGCGGGACCCACCGACTCACTCGGCTCGTTCGCATTTGCCGAGTGTGCTCTAGCTGGCTGTCACGAAGGGCATTGGCGGCGGACTGTCAATCGTAGCTTCTGAACGGCGCGTGTTTTGAAATGCCATGTTTAGGAAACGCTCTAAAAGGAATTGTATTCCCCTCTTGTTAAGAAATGTTTAAGAATAATTGCATCGGAATTGTTTGGGTGTGCACATGCGAACGTGCGAATACCTACGAGCCGCCACTGATTTCTTTACATCCATTTTCTTTCTTATTTCTTCGTTCCTGATTCTGTCACATCTGCTGTAACAGCAACTTCGACGTCAGTAGTCCATTTCAAGGGCCAACAGCTTCTTTCTTGTTCTTTTATCAACTTCTCAAACTTCTGAACCATACGTTGTAACACTCTTGATTAGTGTGGAGAAAAGACGTCTTTTAGAAGTGTTAGTGATAGTTTTGTTCCATAACACAGAGTTTATACTTCGTGCCACGTTTCTCCCCAAGCTTATTCGTCTCTCAATTTCTTCTTGACTACTGCCCTTTTTGTTAAAGAGTACACCCAAATATTTATATATGTTTACTCCTTTCATTTTACCCCGTTTTCCAGATGATCTTCAATCTCATTGTTACCAACTGCCAGGCATTCAGATTTGTTCATGTTTGTGGCGTCATGGAGAAAAACACACAGACATTTACAAGAATGTACAAGTTGATTTACATGTATGTACAATAACCAACTTCTGCTCCGAACCTACACACTTGTATTTCCCTGTGAATACCCCTATTATATGCCAAGCTGATATCGCAGTATGGTTCTCTCATTTCATCATTAACGCATATGTAAACATAACAACGGCTTAATCGATTGCAAAGAACATAATTTAGAAGTGATTATTTCACTTTTTACCACTTCCTCGAACCTTATCAGTGCGTGTGTTGCGACAAAATATGGCCTTGTGGCCGACGCAACTACCAGCCGGTAGACGAGAAAAGCGTCTCCCACGGGGCCATGGGCAGTCGTAGTCGAATAGGTCACTGGCTCATATGCCCAGCACGGACCAGGACGCTGCCAATCAAAATCTGCAATAATATAATAAATATTAGCATATGATTGGCATCCACAAAACAGATCGGAGCTCAACTTTTACATAAATGAGGTTAGCGTGGCGTACAAGCAACGTAATGAGGGTGCAGAGCCCTTTTTTAGATTTGTATTCAAATAACAAGCTGCTAGAACTATTTCTTGGCTCGCCATTAAATGGAATTTACAAAAATGAGAAGCTCTTAGATGTTAGGTAGCGGTCCAAGAGGTCGGAGGCTGAACTTGTCTTAACAGCAGCTGTCACTTGTCTGATAGCCAATTGAATGTGTTCGTACATCGACTTATCTGGCAGCGAAAGATAGAACTACATCACTGTAAGACATTGCCATATATATTTACACATTTTACGTAATATTAAGTTCTTACAGAATATGCATATTGGTTTTACACTAATGACAAAATATAAATTATCACTGAGTACTATCAATGAAATGTTATCATGTAAAGTACATAAAACACTGTAAATGTTTAATTTGAATTTGAAAATTAAATTAAAACAATTAACATTGATAAAACTCAGTGATGAACAATACAAAGGTGCAAGTTGTTATAACAAACTGGTACCATACGTGTGTGCATGGTCATGCAATTTAGCTTATTTTAAGATGTGTAATTACCTTTACATATACATATTGTGAAATTAACATGTTTACAAATTTTTAAATGTTGAGTATTGTTACGATTCTAGGTGGTGAATTAAAAGTCTGGTATTATTTTAACAAATACGTTTCTTTTTGTTTCTTAACACAATCGTTGAAAACACTTGATTGTTTATTTACACTACACTTTTCTTGGTTATTTATTTATACTGTTCACTTCTCTTACACACTCGCACAGTCCTAAGCACTGGCCACAGTTCACTGCACTGATCACAGTTCGATGCACTGGTCACAGTCCACTGCACTAACCACAGTTCGATGCACTGACCACGGTTCACGTCACTGAGCACAATCACTGCATTGCTATTCACCGCGATGCACACTCTTCACAGTTCAGCTTCTACTGCGGCCTTAAGACTGACTCGCGGTCGCCGACCGCCGCGTGTTTATACTCGGCGAGTACTGTCAAGAACATTCCGGACCCCATGAACGTTCTGGAATAATCTACTGCAGGAACAGTCGGCAGACGGCGCAACCCGCGCTCACAGGCGTGGTGGCGCCGGCACATGACGCAATCCGCGCGTACAGGTAGCTCGTGGTGGCGCCGGCAGACGACGCAATCCGCGCGTACAGGTAGTTCGTGGTGGTGCCGGCCAGTGACGCAATATTCGTTGCAGTATGATATACCTAGTATTTTAAAGCGATTTAATCACATACAAGCCTGAAAATGGAGAACACATGCATGAACAAATACATAACTTTACTTAAAGTAGGAATTTGATGAACCATTTTTTTCAAGTCTTGAACTATAACCCTGGAAGAGAGTTAAAGCGAGATTTCATTAAGCTAGAGTCTCGTTAATGGGGGTCCCCTTGTCGACGATCGTGATCTACCAGCAAGACTCTCGTCACTTAGTGTCTGTATCATTTGTCAATGAGCAAGAATATCGTCACTTAAGGTTTGGATCAATATAGAGCAGTGTTAAAGCAAATCTTAATGAATCTAAGGTCTCGTTTATGAGGGTAAACGGGTCGACGACCGTGTTTTCTAGGAGGAAGACTCTCATCACTTGGGGTCTAGAAGGTTTTTCAGGAAGCAAGAATTTCGTCACTTAAGGTTTGGATCGATATAGAGCAGTGTTAAAGCAAATCTTAATGAATCTAAGGTCTAGTTAATAAGGGTAAACGGGTCGACGAGTGTGTTTTCTAGGAGGAAGACTCTCATTACTTGGGGTCTAGAAGGTTTTTGAAGAAGAAAGTACTTCGTCACTTATTATTTGGATCGATAAAGAGTAGTGTATAAGCGAATCTTGGTGAATCTAAGGTCTCGTTTATGAGGGTAAACGGGTCGACGACCGTGTTTTCTAGGAGAAAGACTCATTACTTGGGGTCTAGAAGGTTTTTCAGGAAGCACGAATTTCGTCACTTAAGGTTTGGATCGATAAAGAGTAGTGTATAAGCGAATATTAATGAATCTAAGGTCTCGTTAACAAGGGCAAACGCATCGACGAGTGTGTTTTCTAGGAGGAAGACTCTCATTACTTGGGGTCTAGAAGGTTTTTGAAGAAGAAAGTACTTCGTCACTTATTATTTGGATCGATAAAGAGTAGTGTATAAGCGAATCTTGGTGAATCTAAGGTCTCGTTAATAAGAGTAAACGGGTCGACGAGTGTGTTTTCTAGGAGAAAGACTCATTACTTGGGGTCTAGAAGGTTTTTCAGGAAGCACGAATTTCGTCACTTAAGGTTTGGATCGATAAAGAGTAGTGTATAAGCGAATATTAATGAATCTAAGGTCTCGTTAACAAGGGCAAACGCATCGACGAGTGTGTTTTCTAGGAGGAAGACTCTCATTACTTGGGGTCTAGAAGGTTTTTGAAGAAGAAAGTACTTCGTCACTTATTATTTGGATCGATAAAGAGTAGTGTATAAGCGAATCTTGGTGAATGTAAGGTCTCGTTAATAAGAGTAAACGGGTCGACGAGTGTGTTTTCTAGGAGAAAGACTCATTACTTGGGGTCTAGAAGGTTTTTCAGGAAGCACGAATTTCGTCACTTAAGGTTTGGATCGATAAAGAGTAGTGTATAAGCGAATATTAATGAATCTAAGGTCTCGTTAACAAGGGCAAACGCATCGACGAGTGTGTTTTCTAGGAGGAAGACTCTCATTACTTGGGGTCTAGAAGGTTTTTGAAGAAGAAAGTACTTCGTCACTTATTATTTGGATCGATAAAGAGTAGTGTATAAGCGAATCTTGGTGAATGTAAGGTCTCGTTAATAAGAGTAAACGGGTCGACGAGTGTGTTTTCTAGGAGAAAGACTCATTACTTGGGGTCTAGAAGGTTTTTCAGGAAGCACGAATTTCGTCACTTAAGGTTTGGATCGATAAAGAGTAGTGTATAAGCGAATATTAATGAATCTAAGGTCTCGTTAACAAGGGCAAACGCATCGACGAGTGTGTTTTCTAGGAGGAAGACTCTCATTACTTGGGGTCTAGAAGGTTTTTGAAGAAGAAAGTACTTCGTCACTTATTATTTGGATCGATAAAGAGTAGTGTATAAGCGAATCTTGGTGAATGTAAGGTCTCGTTAATAAGAGTAAACGGGTCGACGAGTGTGTTTTCTAGGAGAAAGACTCATTACTTGGGGTCTAGAAGGTTTTTCAGGAAGCACGAATTTCGTCACTTAAGGTTTGGATCGATAAAGAGTAGTGTATAAGCGAATATTAATGAATCTAAGGTCTCGTTAACAAGGGCAAACGCATCGACGAGTGTGTTTTCTAGGAGGAAGACTCTCATTACTTGGGGTCTAGAAGGTTTTTGAAGAAGAAAGTACTTCGTCACTTATTATTTGGATCGATAAAGAGTAGTGTATAAGCGAATCTTGGTGAATCTAAGGTCTCGTTAATAAGAGTAAACGGGTCGACGAGTGTGTTTTCTAGGAGAAAGACTCATTACTTGGGGTCTAGAAGGTTTTTCAGGAAGCACGAATTTCGTCACTTAAGGTTTGGATCGATAAAGAGTAGTGTATAAGCGAATATTAATGAATCTAAGGTCTCGTTAACAAGGGCAAACGCATCGACGAGTGTGTTTTCTAGGAGGAAGACTCTCATTACTTGGGGTCTAGAAGGTTTTTGAAGAAGAAAGTACTTCGTCACTTATTATTTGGATCGATAAAGAGTAGTGTATAAGCGAATCTTGGTGAATCTAAGGTCTCGTTAATAAGAGTAAACGGGTCGACGAGTGTGTTTTCTAGGAGAAAGACTCATTACTTGGGGTCTAGAAGGTTTTTCAGGAAGCACGAATTTCGTCACTTAAGGTTTGGATCGATAAAGAGTAGTGTATAAGCGAATATTAATGAATCTAAGGTCTCGTTAACAAGGGCAAACGCATCGACGAGTGTGTTTTCTAGGAGGAAGACTCTCATTACTTGGGGTCTAGAAGGTTTTTGAAGAAGAAAGTACTTCGTCACTTATTATTTGGATCGATAAAGAGTAGTGTATAAGCGAATCTTGGTGAATCTAAGGTCTCGTTAATAAGAGTAAACGGGTCGACGAGTGTGTTTTCTAGGAGAAAGACTCATTACTTGGGGTCTAGAAGGTTTTTCAGGAAGCACGAATTTCGTCACTTAAGGTTTGGATCGATAAAGAGTAGTGTATAAGCGAATATTAATGAATCTAAGGTCTCGTTAACAAGGGCAAACGCATCGACGAGCGTATTTTCTAGGAGGAAGACTCTAATCAGTTAGGGTCTAGAAGGTTTTTTACGAAGCAAAAATTTTGTCATGTTTTACACATGAGTAATAATGTGATAAGAAAAAGTATGTACCGCCGTCGTCACGTAAAATGGGCAGAGCCAATTTCTGAAGTCCCAGTACTTCTGCACATTCTGGCAGCACTGTACGGAGAACAACGCCATCTGCTTCTTTCGTAGTTAACTCTTACAAAAGAACAATCTCAACCAACTGCCAACGACTGAGAAGCTGATAGGCCGGATTTCGCCCAATCAGCATATCTAGAATCAACGTTCCGTATGATAGGTGTGTTTATCCTAAGGGTTGAGTGTATTGGCGCAGAAGGCACAAGGGGCGGGAATGATCACATTACGTCCTAGTGCAAGCCATTCGATGGCCTACATGAAATACATCAATAAAGATAATATTATACATTACGACATAAATATATTTAGCACATGCAATAGAATTAGTGGATTTGAAAAATGTTTAATTACATTTTTCACATGATCTAGATTTACTTGCGAAAAATCAATTGAATTAATTTTAATGCAAAACAACTTAAGTATATGAACGAATATTACGAATCCAGGTCGAAGAAATGAAATGTGCCAAGGCGGCTCCAGAATCGGGAAAATGTTTGGGGGTGGGAAGTTTTGGCGAAAAAATAGTATTTAAGTATCCGGTTTTACTAAATTTAACATTTTTGCAACAATTAAACTAGGTATTTAGTAATAACTTAGCATCTCTTGTCAAAATTGTTATTTTGCAATATTCAACTCGGAGACAAATTGAGGACCCTCCCGGTCCGTACAGCACACGTTTCGAAATTTTTTATAAAATGTTTATTTGTTGCAAAATTGTTAATTCGTAGTTTTCGGTTCTGGGGCATCAGGGAACTCTTCCAACTTCAGAATTGCAAAAATTGAACATTGTTTATAAATTTGCAAATATTGCAAATTTTTTATTTTCTCTAAACTGTCTTTAAACGAAATGCAAAATTCCACAATCCGATCGGCGGTATCTCCTTTCATTATCGAGATACGAGTATGTAATTGTTTATAAGAAATTAGTTCGTCATGACAAGTCACATTTGTTTGAGAGTCAATCTTTTCGCAGTTACCTCACAAATCTGCCCTTCAAGTCGTTTTGCAAACGCAACGTACACTCTTTTTCCATCTGACCCTGTCACCACAATGCTATTTGAAACTACCTTGAGAATGTAAGTCGATTGAGGTCATTGCTTATCGAGTCAAAAGCATGGAAACTTAAGTTCTTACGAGTACAATTGTTCCCTAAAGACGTAAATGCCAAGAAGGTCATCTTCTGAGATCGCACAAATTCTCCGAGCAATATAAAAGAATCAGTCGTTTCAACTAGGAACCCGCTACACTATAATAGTCATAACATTCACAAATTCTTTAATTTATTATGTTCTTCAAATGCTCCCGTGTCTCTGGAAAGCAAAAACCATACACTACCATTTCAACTAATAATAACCATTCTTAGAATGAATAAGTTTCTTTTTAAATTTGTTGCGCCTTCCTAACGCGTCTCCAAGCCCTTTTGGGGGCATTGGACGCTTAATATAATGCTCTTTGAAATATTTTTTTATTGTAGTCAGTCATCTACTTTAGTTCCTTTGGCCAGGGGCATGTTCATATCTCCTTTTAATCGTTTGTAGAAAATCATTTTAAATTATATTATTAGCAACGGAATTGTAGAGTTTTATTGAATTTGAAATGACTGTTTGGATTATTTGGGACTTAATGAACAAAATATAGCTACCTGAACTTGACGCTATGAAAAGTAAACGCAAAATGCGACAAGTATCAGTATATTATCAATATTTGTGCAAATGTTATGAATATACCGAAGTAAAAAGAATTTCTAAACTAACACATGTATTTAAAGGAAATCAGAAATCAAATGCATAGAGACCAAGTAAAAATAAAACCATACACAGTACTGAAGACTACAGAAAAATAACTAAAGTACTGGATGAAAAAGATATGGAATACCACACATATCAAACAAAATAAAACAGAGTATTCCGTGTAGTACTTCGTTATATTCACTGTCTGTGAACAAAGAAGAAGTCAAAGATGAACGTAAATCTCAGGGCCTTCTTGTTCGTAACATACAGAAAGTGCGATATCGGGTATCCTAGAATATTTTAGACCACCCTTTTTTCCACCTCCACATTATGGAGTTAGAACCACACAAAAACAACAAAGAAATTTACAAAATTGACGAAGTTTTGAATGCAAGAATCAAATTTGAACCATAATATAAAAAGAAAACACCTGTTCAATGCCATCGGTGCCAAAAATACGGTCAAACTACTGTAAAGACACGCGTAGATGCGTAAAATGCGGCATTGGGTATTTAACAAATGAATGTCGAATGGATAAATCACAGCCGGGTACATGCATGCTGAGTTCATGAAACCAACCAGCAAATTACAAGGGTTGTCAAGTATACCAAAATTATATTAATAAACGAAACAGAGAAAAGTAAGTTATCGCCACCACTTAAAATTAAACTTTGAAATTTTTCAAAATTATGAGACTTTGACAAAAATTACATCTGGGCCATTCTCTTAAGGTTTTATTGTTCTATTTGTGAAAAAAAGCTTATTTTTAAGCACAATTTACGGAAAAAGTACTCATTTTTCAAACAATTTTAAATTATCTCTTTTAAAGAGCTGATTTTTAGAACAGTTTCTGTTTATGGAAAGAATCTCTATCTTCAATTTTGTAGTTTTGAAATGTTTATGTATAACAATTTTCGAAAATTCAGAGTTTGCTGGAAATGAGACTAACACTCCTTTTTTTCCACCGAGAAGAAAATTTAAAGAAAAAATTGGAACCGGTTTTTTAGAAAAAAAATGCTTAAAATATGTAAAAACTGTCTAAATTTCACACAAAATTCGCGAGAAACACTCATATTTGTGATAAATTGTAGCACATGACCTTATTTCAAAATTTGTCTTTAAAGAACACTTTCCATGAAGAAAAAATCTCTAACTTCAATATTGTAGATCGAGGAAATCACCGAAAAATTTGAACATTTTATTTTTCGAAAAATTAGATATTTCAACGAAAATGTGACCTACGCTAATCACTTAAGCGTTCTTCACGATGTCCGTGGTCGAAGTTACACCAAGATTTTTGGAGCCATTTTTGAGAAAATTTTGAAAATATAGTGGTTCTTCCTAAAGAACTTCCAACTGAGATTTATGGACTGGAGAATGGTCCTGCTGAAAACGTATTACACCGTCAGGATAAAGCACCCGTACGGAAGGGACCATAACATTTTCTAGGATGTGCACATATTCCCCGCCGGTCAATCCTCGCCCATGGGGGCCTTGGTCTATTCTGTGCAACATACCTAATCCGCGGGCGCTCATCCACCCCCAACACGCCACGGATACGCGATCGGAGCGGTAAGCCTCAGCCACATATTCCGCAATGTGTCGAGTGCCGGGTGGTCGAAAAACGCTTACCGAACCATCGTTAGCAGAAGAAAACACACACTCGTCTGAGAAGATAACATCTTCCCAATCACGATTTATGTTATCCTCAGCAAACGCAAGGCGCAGTTTATGCTCATCTCTGAGCTTCTCCTCTTTTGCGGCGCGTCGAAAATTTAGTCCTGCCTCCTTCAAACGTCTCAGCACAGTTCTAGAGCTTCCAGGAAAAGAGACACTCCGTTGCAACTGCACGGCATTTGCGAAAGTTAGAGATCGAGCCTCGGAGACCAGGCGATCATACTCATCTGCAGTCGAAACCCTCCACAAACCCTCGTACGGTACTAGTTATCTTCTGATCTCTTTAGTCTAGGTTAGGTTTTTGGTTTTGCATCACCCTCTTCCCAGCTGTGATCTAATGCTGGCTATTTTTACTTTCTCGTATACGTACTACGTATATACGGAGTAATATACGTAGTGAAGAGAAAGTTATGTTATGCTGCGCGCAAAAACTGCTCCAAAAGTTGAAAATTTTAGTAGTTTTCCTGCAATAGTGCGTAAAATATTTGGAATTTTAAAAAATTATAAAAACAAGATTTTCTCAAAAACGGCTCCAAAATGTTTCTTTAAATTGTTGGTAGTGGTAGCGCCAAATAAACCCTATGCGATGTCATAAACGCCATATTGCTCTAGTCCTTTATTTTTTTCAAAAATTAAAATATGTAATTTGTTCGACTTATCTCCCACATCGGTAATATTTACATTATAGACGGTTTCTTCACATTATTATATATATGGGTACATGTGCTTTAAATAATGTCAAAGTTCCTCGAAAACTCAACAGTTTTCTATGTAAACGAGTTCAAAATTCCGCATTTTCAGAATCCCTAAAACGCAATTTTTTTTAAATGTCTCCAAATTTTTTTCTGCAAATTTTCCGACTCCATAGTGCTAATATATTATTAATTAGACGTAAAGTTAGTTTTTGTGTATTTATTTGTTTTTTTAAGTACACAAATGTAATTTTTTCGAAATATCTCTCACTACCTGAATACGCACATTTCCATCAATTTGTATACATTATTGCATTTGTGAGTAGAAGTGGATCAAATGACTTCAAATGAAGTTCTTCGAAAACTCAATAGATTCCTGTGAAATCGAGCTTTAAATTTCGCATTTGCAATAACGTTTAACCCCATTTTCATAGAAATTACTCCAAATGTTTCAA
This sequence comes from Teleogryllus occipitalis, assembly GCA_011170035.1. NCBI lineage: Eukaryota > Metazoa > Arthropoda > Insecta > Orthoptera > Gryllidae > Teleogryllus > Teleogryllus occipitalis. The sequence continues at coordinate 16,896 of BLKR01006395.1, forward strand.
TGAAAATTGTTATTAAGAACAAGGGTTTACTCTTCTTTGATATTCTTGAAGTATAATTTCGGTTCTAGTATTAAGAAAGCGAAAAGTTGAGAAAATGTCAAAAAAATGTATTTTCGGCGGCGATAGATGGCAGTTGGCGAGAGAATGAGGGAAGACGTAAAGCCAGTCCACACCAAGGAAAATAGAAAACTTAACTACGAGAAAGTCTGTACCATTCTGTAACACCTCTAGTTATCTTTAAACTCTTGAAGGTATAGTGGTAAATGTACCTTATAAGATGGCATAAACGCCATATTGCTCTATCCTTTTATTTTAAAAATTACAAAAATGTAAAGTTTTTGACATGTTTGTTACATCGTTAATATTTAAATTAGCGAAAATTTGTTTACATTATAATTATGAGTACATGTGCTTTAAATAATGTCATAAAATTTCTCGAAATAGATCAAATAGGAGAAAATAAATCTAATGAACAAAATTTATGAAATTTATTTTTCTTTATTTTTGATTTTGTTGGTTACCGAAATTTAAATTTGGACTGATATCTTTTATTTTCAACAAAGCATTCAGAGAAACTAAGCAATTAATGGTGCCAACAATATTTAAACAAAGAGAAGAGCTTGAAAATATTTCCCTTCAACTTATTTCTAAAGAAAAACATAATTGCAAAAAAACATTAAATAGCAATGACAATTATAGGAAGGACAGGTAACAGGAACCCTAATACTCAGCCAGCGTGGATCAAGAGGATAGAACGAGGCATTGCAATTACGCGCCAAGAACTTTCGCTACTAAGTGAGGCGATGAAGAGCAACCGTCACACGCAAAAAGTGCGCAATAAAATTACAGCAATTGAAAGGAAACATAGAATAAAAGATGGAATCTCCAGAGAAATTGTAGTCGAGAAATTGAAAGAAAAAATACTACTCTATGCACAAAGAATCAAAAGATATAAGAAGCGTGTTGCCTTTCGATGTCAGAATCAACTCTTTGAAAGAAATGCCAAGGTATTCTATCGAAGTATAAATCATAAGGAACTCACTAAACCTCAGTTACCACCACTTGACGAGATTGAATCATTCTGGTCTGGTATATGGGAAGATCCCAAACACTTCAATAAGAACTCCAAGTGGCTTCAAGAAGAATGTGACGCAGCTAGCAATATATCAATGGCATCTGAACTCATGGGTGAGATAACACGACGATTTGCAACAAGTCATCAGAGGCACTGCAAACTGGAAAGCTGCAGGGGTAGACAGAGTGCAAAATTTTTGGATTAAGAAATTTACGTCCATGCACCCATACCTGAAAATGACAGTAAACAATATACTGAACAAGAATGAAGAGATGCCCGTATGGATGACACGTGGTATTACCTATCTCCTGCCAAAGAGAGGAGATGGAAAACTCCCTAAAAACTACATACCAATAACCTGCCTTCCAACCGTGTATAAGATAATAACAGCAGTAATAGCTGGTAAAATATACAAACACCTACAACTAAATGATCTGCTACCCATTGAGCAGAAAGGATGCCGTAAGGGCTCGTATGGGTGCAAGGAGCTACTGCTGTTCAACAAGATAATTTTGAAGAATGCTAAACAGAGCAGGAGACATTTGAGCGTTGCGTGGATAGATTATCAAAAATCCTATGACAGCGTCCCACATGACTGGATAGTCAGGGCCCTGGAATTATACAAAATACACCCGAAACTCATAGTTCTGCAAGTGCAGTATGAAACAATGGAGTACTACGTTATTTCTGAAAAATGGGCAAAAACAACTACAATCAAGAGTTATACAGATAAAGAATGGTATATTCCAAGGGGACTCCCTGTCACCACTGCTATTCTGTATTTGTTTAATCCCATTGAGCAGGCAGCTTAATCACCCCTCTTTTGGCTATAAACTGGACAAAAGGGAAAAACCAATTAGTCACCTCTTTTACATGGACAATCTAAAACTCTTTGCCAAGAATGAGAAAGCCCTATTTGAAATGTTAACTGTCGTAAAAGACTTCAGTAAAGACATCTGCATGCAGTTTGGCCTTGACAAATGTGCGAAAGCAAATACAGTTAGGGGTAAGCTTGCCAAGTCGGAAAATATTCAATTGGAAGATGGAAACATAATAAAAGATCTTGAACCTGGAAGAACGTATAAATATCTTGGCATAGAGGAAAGTAGTGACATTTCACATAATGTAATGAAGGAAAGAATATTAAAGGAATATTATAGGAGAGTAAGAATGATCCTGGAAACAGAACTTAGCGCTAAGAATAGAATTTCAGCAATAGGTTCGCTGGCAGTCCCTGTATTTGAATACAGCTTTGGTCTCATCGATTGGACTCAACAGGACATCTTGATTATGGACCGAAAAACACGGAAACTTCTAATGATGTATGGAGCTTTGCATCCGAAAGCTGATATTGACAGACTGTATGTTGCACGCAGGGATGGTGGTCGCGGGCTAAGACAAGTGGAGTCTGCATACCGAAATGCAATAGTTGGAATGGCTAAGTATGTAACCCAGCAAGCAGACGATCCTTTGATGAAGCAAATTATTCTGATCGAAGCGAAGAACGAAGGCAGAGGTATTGTAAAACTTGCGAAGAAAATAGCATCAAAAGACCTGCAAGCGGTGGACCAAGCAAACACGGATTTACTGACAAAATTCAACACCAGAACCGAGTCTCAAAAGCTACTGAAACAGGCTTGGAGAAACAAATCTCTGCATGGCCAATATTTAGCTCGTCTCGATAATGTGAACGTTAATGATGAGCTAACACATGCGTGGCTTAAGAGAGGTAAAATGAAAATTGAGTCGGAAGCATTCCTAATAGCAGCACAAGATCAGGCACTACGAACACGCCATTATGAGAAGGTCATATTGAAGACAATACAGGAAGACAGATGCACAGTCGTGCGGAGAGAAGTCTGAAACTCATCATATTATTTCAGGATGTCCAATTCTGGCTAAACATGAATACCTGAAAAGACACAATAAAGTGTGCTCATATCTTCACTGGCATATAAGTAAAGCTATGAATGTCCCAGAGATAAGCAATAAATGGTATAACCACACACCTAAACCAGTAACAACAGCTGGGCGTAACACCATCTTGTATGATCAACAGATTCACACCGATCGCACTGTAATGGCTAACAAACCAGATATAGTGATACGGAGTAAGGCGGAAAAAACATGTCTCCTCATTGATGTATCTATTCCATGTGATGGAAATGTAACAGCAAAGTCTGCTGAGAAATTTCTAAAGTATAAAGATCTTGCAATCGAGGTCAGTCGAATGTGGAATGTGAGAACAGAGATTGTGCCAGTAATAATAGGTGCTCTGGGCGCAATTCCTAAAGATCTTACGAAGCACTTGACTAAGATCCCAGGCTGCAGTAAGCACTATGAAATCCAGGATATCGTACTCTATGGTACGGCGCACATTTTGCGCAAGGTGTTGTAGAACCAAATAGATCACCGAATCTACACCTTAGGAAGCTGGGTGCAACCTGGTGTGGATTTTCGTTTACTGCCGGAACCCAAGACCATTCACCGTGAGAAAGGAAAATAATAATAAAAAGCAAGAGCAGATACATGAATATGATGATAATAATGAAGAGTAATACATGATTCATGATAATAATGAAGAGCAAGAGCAGATACATGAATGGCTCCTCTTGAGGGAAGGTGATGTACAAACCAAGAATACCAAGCATGGCCAGAAGAGCGGCGATGCTCTAAAGGATAGGGCGCAAGAAGTAGCGGAAGAGAAGAGAGAGCCCCCAGAGATCCTGAGCTCTCTGACAAATATAAGAGAGAAAGACATGACAAAAGAGAAATTGGATGCTATGCGAACGAGGGCAGCACCTAGCCCACCAGAAGAGTCTAATAGAAGGGACAAGAAAGATAAGCACAATAAAGTAATCACGGTGGAGAATACCCCTGGGGAAATACAAAGAAACGAGAGAGAAGTGACAGAGATGGAAAGAGGCCAAGAAGAGGAGCGCTGGGAAGAACAGCAAAAAAGTAAAAAGAAAAATAGCCAAAAGAAACAAGAGTACAAGACAAGCAAAAAACTCAACCCAGCTATAAAGGTGACAGCAAGGCAAGGTGAAACATACGCTGACATTCTAAAGATGATGAAGAATGCTGTGGACCCTAATGAACACGGTACGAATATACTAGCAATAAGGAGGACACGTAAGAAGGATATTCTCATTGTGCTTGAAAAACTGGCAATATTGCCGCGTTGAATCAGGTTCTGGAGAAGGCGGTGGGAGAACAAGCCAAAGTGAGTGCTCTTACGCGGAAACGCCTCGTAGAAATTAAGGATATTGACGAAACTGTTACGTCTGAAGAGGTACTGGAAGCGGTGAACAAGGTAATAGACGTAACGGCAAATCAGATCTCCGACTCCTGTAGGTTACGTAGGGGATATGGAGGAATCCAAACAGCTAAAATGCTACTGGATGAAGAGGCAGCCCAAAAGCTCATAACGGCAGTGAAAATTAAAATAGGCTGGGTGAACTGTAGAACCAGAGAAAAGCAGCAGATACCAAGATGTTACCGATGCTTGGACTTTGGACATATCTCAACTGTCTGCAGAGGTCCTGATCGAAGTAAAGCTTGCTATAGATGTGGCAAAAACGGACATGGTATCAAAGTTTGTACTGGTAAACCGCACTGTGTATATGTAAAGAGAGAAACCAAGATGATAATCATCTTGTAGGAAGTAATAAATGTACTTCCTTCATCATGGCGTTCAATAAGGCCAAAAATAGAAAGTATGCTCCGATTCCTACAAGTTAACCTAGGAAGGAGCAAAATCGCACAAGATCTACTTGTACAAGTTGCAACTGAAAGAAACGTGGACTTGTTGATTGTTAGCGAACAACCGACAACCGACAAAAACATTTGGCTTCAAGATGGCTCTAAAAGAGCGGCGGTAGTAATACATAGTAAAAAAGCTGCCGTATCCAAATTTAATGCATCAAAGCATGGGTTCATATGGGTAGAATTGCATGACCGGGTCTACGGCTGCTATTTCTCCCCAAACGACTCAATTGATAAATTTAAAAAGGAAATAGAAGAACTAGAGAGGAGCATAAAATCTGCCAAGGGAGAAGTGATAGTAGCGGGCAACTTTAATAGCAAATCTCCAGAATGAGGGGAATGGAGATCTGACAAAAGAGGGGATATTGTTTGCGAATTTATTGCAAGTCACGGGTGTACGGTTGGTATTATTCGCAGTGTTGCCGACTTGTACCCAACCGTCTGTGTAGAGAACGACCTCTTCCAACCTTCGGATATGTTGATCTAAATTATTGTTTACGTGTGTGAAGGCTTTCAGAAGGTCGGCTTTGAGAATTTAGAGAGTAAAGAGAGTAGAACGAACAGTAGCCATGTCACGAATGCGTTTTAATGTACGTGATAAAAATTGAAATAAATACAAGAAAACCCAGATAAGAGCAACAAAAACCTAGCTTTGTATTTTAAAAGTGTTAAATTGATGTGTATTAAATAAATTAAAAATCAAGATTCAATACAAAAACTAGAAGGTATGCTACACACAATTCTAATGGAGCTAGTACTTACGAAATTTGGCAATGTGGCTACGTAGAATTTCGTCAACTTAAGCTGCAACTGTTTAATACAATCAGTAGATTATACTTTACCGTAATTAGATAAAAGATAATATCTGATGACGATACAAGTCTTATTATGATGCACAATTGATCAACGTGGGATAGATCAAGTGTTGAATCGACGGATAAACTAAAATATCCAGAAACTCTAATTTCATCCAAAATCTGAGTGTACTTCCTTACTTATTTGTTCAATAAACTCTTCGAATGTAGTTTTTGACAAGTATGACACACTTCCTGTAAAAACATTGTAAAATCCTTTTAAAAAATGATTATTTTAGATTTTTTAGTTCAGATATATGATTACCATTTCCATGATTTTCATAATCTGAAATGTGTGAGGTCAAAAATGAATCAAATTTAGTGATCAGTTCTAGCAATCCCAAGTAATTCCATTATTGATGGATCCAAATTACTCATTTGACGCTCTGAAAGGTAATCCTTGTTCTGCTAACATTTGAATAACGGCTGCAACTCGTTGCAAGACATGATGCCAGTATTTGAGGTCCTCATTGATTTGGTCATCTAACTGAAACTTCAGTCCAATTCCTTTTCACGGAGTCAAATATGCAAGATTTACCTCTCTGTGATTCTGTGTTTTTTCATGTTGATCAATGACACCGTTAATACGCTAGCCATTAAATCCGTTTACAAATTGGGACATTACGTTTGATGGATAAAGTTTTCTTGCTAAACAAGACACCAGACCATTTGATGGAGAACACAGCAGCCACTCTCAAGTGTACTTTTCACCATTTGTTTTTTATTATGAAATAGATTTTGAGAGCAAAATATTGTTTGTTTCCCATCTTGAAATGTCCTGTGTAAGTTTTTAAATGGTCCTGAATGATATTGACAATTTTGCAGTCCTTGATTTATTTAGTAATTGGTGTCATCCGCATGAAACACGGTCCACCTACCAGGATCATAAATTCTATTATCTTGATCAGCAAAATTTTTCATTAGACTTTTTTTTAAAATTTTAAATACATACAACACAAGATTTTTAATTAAATTTTGATTAGACCCCTTAAATTACCTAAAATAAAATTACTTATGTTGTGGTCAGACATTTGGAATTTTTATTTATTTATTTATTTATTTATTTATTTATTTATTTATTTATTTATTTATTTATTTATTTATTTTACGTCAAAAAACCAGTTCAAACTGCGTATGACGTGCTATGGGTAAAAATTAATTGTGTGCACATTTTCCAAATTCTGTGACCCCTACACTAAGTCATATACTACTTAAAAAAAAATATATAATAAAAAAAAACCAACAACAACAACAACCCTCCCATGTAATAAAATCTATTTTCAAGGATAAATAAACAATAAATTTTGGCTCTTATCCATGTTGCGGAGATTTTAACATTGATTTTCTGGTTGAATCTTGCGAGAAAGAAAAGTTTCTCAATTTAATTAATTCCTTCAATTTAGACATTACAATTAATGTACCTACACGGATCACACAAAATTCGATGAAGGCAATTGATCAAATTATAATTAACAAAACTACTACTCGATATGAAGTTGAAACAAAAGATTTATGATACAGTGACCACGATGCACAAATTCTTACCATTATAAGAAATGCGATCACTGACACAATAATTAATACACGTATGACTAGTGTGACGTCGTGGGAATACACAATAATCACAGACACGAGCATCAATGATAAATATGTACAGGTTTATTCACAATATGTACAGTCATACTTTAAGTTACTCAGCTCTGGTAGATCTTTACTTTCCTGATCGCAGGAGCGATCCTTAAAAATGAATAACTGACTCGTGGCCCGCGCCACTCCTCAGCGAGCCTCCCGCACACAGCAGACAGCTCCGGCGACCTCTTGTCACCCGTGGATATAGTCCACAACGGCGTCCCAACACATGGTTTGCCGCACGAGCCTAGCTCGGCTCCGCACCGCCCTGGGCGCAAGTTTTTGTGCGTTCGCACGAGGGTTCCCTCTCAGCTCAACAAACCCCACCCCCGCGCTCTGCGTTGTTCTTATATAGCCCCCACCCACGTGACCTGAAACGTCACTGGGTTTTGCACACGGCCCACACGGACCGCTTTGCCAGGCATTTTTGGACATCCATTTCCCTGGATTCCAAGAATTTGACACGCGGCACGCGGCAAAAATGCGCTGTCCCGTACTTTGGGCATCCCTTTCCCTAGCTCTTAGGATTTCCCAGAATACCTCGGCGTGTCACATCCTGCCTGGCCCCTGGCGTCTAATCCTCTGCCGCCGCCCTTTGTGGCGGTTGCTAACTGTAGTCCTACAATACGTTACACTAGATTGTTTACAAAAAGTAAAATAAAATTATTCATTGATTACTTGATGCAGGAGTCATGGGAAGCGGTTTATAATGCTGTTGATACAAACGACAAATATAATTCTTTTTTTCAACTCTTTGGGTGCAAAATTGGATATGGGTGCAAAATTTGATAAAAATTATTTAAGTTAGTAAAAATTATTTTCATTCAAAGAATTAGGATATCAGCCAAAAGAAAAAATGTGCTTACTCATGTTTCAAACAAGCAAATTTGTTACTCAATCGAAAATTAACAAATATATGAGATGTGCTTACTCATACACAGGTCATATATTTGTGAATTTTCGATTAAGTAACGAATTTGCTTGTCTGAAACATGAGTAAGCACGTGGTTGAAATTACTTTTGTTCTTAAAAATCCACTCATCGTTGGCTCACAAGTGCGCAGTTAGGGGAGGGGGGAAGGGTAAGTTGAATAATTCATGGCCGAGTTATGGTGGTAATAGAAGCACAGCAGCATTACATTTGATTAATTAAGAAAGATGATTCCGTAACAAATATTGCAAAAGCACATCTGAAATGTTCTGGTTCGACATATAAATTAAAAATGTAGCGAAATATGTAAGAAATGTGTCATTATAGGTTAAATATGTAATTGAACCAAAATATGTAAAAACATGTAAAATAATAAATAATTCTAATTCATTCAGAATTTTTTGTAAACACTAGAAAATTTAATTGAATGCGGGTATCTACTTCCTGTAAAAACCTGTAATTACATGGAAGTCCATTCCCTAGTTATAAGAGATTATAAGCAACCTTATACATCCTTGAAAGTATTTTCAGATTTAATTAGTTTGATAATATTGCTAATTTTTGTTAAATGTTAACAAACTTGAATAAATCCCATCTTTTGAAGGGGCCCCAATTTGACGGGGGCCCTAAGCAATTGCTTAGTCTGCTTATGTGGTAATCTGGCCCTGCATGGCCAAGTCCATGAACTCGCACTACAAAATTACCACCCTGTAAAGTTCATTGCAAAAGGCCATAACTATTTTTTTTATTAGTTTACAAATAGAAGCAGAATAGGATAAAGTGCATCTAAGTCACATTTCAATTAATTGGGAAATATCTGTAGGTAAGCGAGTTCTTTAAGTGCACAGTTTTGACTAAAATATTTTTTGCTTACTATTTCTGTTTTGTTGTTACTGTTTTAAATAATCAGTTCCAAACAAAAATTAAATTTTTTAGGCGACACCTTACAAGTGGCATCAGAATGTTACTCATATTGCAAAAAATTACTTTGGATTATTAGAGTAAAGAAATTAAAAAATTTTCTTTGGTACCAGAAGGTATTGATATACAAGATAGTGACGTGGAAGATGAAATAGAAGAAATGTGAAGAAACAGATTAAAAATGAAGCTAAAGTAGGAAATAGCAATCATGGTGTAGAGACCAGTTATGCTGGATAGATAGTTGTGATAAATATAATATAATAATAATTATTATTAATATTATATTTTATTGCTTATAGACATACAAAAATTATCAAGAAAAGTGTCAAGAAATTAATTAAAATTAAAGTAACAATTACATTTTTTGAACTACTTACCTGAGAGAAATAATTTAATAAGGTCACATTAACATAAGTAACATGTTAAAAATATATCTAATTTATTATCATAAACATTTAATTAATTTAAGTTATATCAGGAATTAAATTCAATTATCATACAGTAATAATTCAAATAGTTTACTTGATTGGTTACATGGTTAATAAAATGTAATTGCTTACAAAAGACACAACAATAATTTACATTATTTTAAACTACTCAGTCTTGTTAAAAAATTAGAAATCACATTATTATAAAGAAACATAGCACTTGATATAAACTAACATCTACATTATAAACAACCATACATTATACAAATATACTTTGGTATACAATAAGTCTTGTCTGATTTGTTTAAAGTTGTCTTCTTCTTATGTGTTTGTCTGAAGGTGTAAGAAGTAATGTGTAGTTGTGATGGTTTGGAAGCCACAATGGAAGCAAGGGTTTGGGAAGGTTGACATGGTATGGAAACCCCAATGAAAGCAAGGAATTGGGAAGACTGACAAAGTGCATGAAGCATGTCTAAAAGGGGGCAATGAGGTTGGGAGGGGGGGGGAGTAATGGAGCTGTTGCATTTCCCTTTTATGGAAAGTGAATAAAAACAAAATTTGTAATTCCTACACCAGTCATCATGTCATGTCACTCACACCAGTTGTCATATGGAGTAGCTGTGAAATAGGTATAGAAATAATTTGTCAATGGCAAGCTATGACAGTTATCATGAAATTAATTTTAAATAATGAATATGAATGATGAAAGTAGTGCCATCTGTACCAGTTTCCTGTTGTGGTAACTCAGTGGCTTCAACTAGTAATGAAAGTATGTCTTAAAACAAGATCAATGAAATGTAAGTAGTAAAACCTCATTTAGTTTTTCAAATACCTTGCATTTCTAATTGTCACAGGATACGTGCTATGGCACCAATTTCGATTAAATTACATACTATGTAAATGAAATATGAAAATAAAATCATCACTTTTCACAGTATATTTCTTAATTTTTTTTTTATTCTCCCGCTCCCTTTTTAAAATTTTTTTAACAAAATTCAATAGTTTAATTGGTTTAAAAAAGTAGTCTGACTAGACCTTACACAATTGATATAACATTTTTTTATACAGATAAAAAAGGAAGAAAAAATTTTAGGAAAAAATTAAAATGAAATATAAAATTAAGAGAGAAAAAATGAAAAATGCATACAAAAGTTTGTTGTTGTCATCTGGCCAGTCTCCCACCGTTGCTTCTCTTCTCCATCTGGGATTCTGCCATGGGCTGAAAATGTAAATAAAATTTTGCCTATAATATACTCCACTTTCAGTAACATATTAAGTTTTATTGGCACATAATATCATGTGCATGAAAATTCAAAAATGAATATTAATTATGCAAAAGCTTATTAGTTATTATTAGTTAGTTATTAAAGAAACTATTAGTACATGAGAATGTAATCTAATAAAATTATTATTGAATACTTTCATGTGCATTTCCCTGCAAACTACTTTCTATGGACTATTGTAGAATTTCTTTTTGAAATAAGAACCAGGCCACATTTGGACTTCTTTGAATTGCTCTTTTGGTTACTTTTCTGTATTTTTTATATAGTATTGATAACAAATACAAATTATGAATATTGTGATTTTGATTGTTCTTGTCATTAATAGTATTCTTGAAAATAATAAGAAAATAAATCTGTATTCCGTTTGAAAAAATATAGCAACAATGTACATTGCAAATAATAAGACACATAAATTTCAGATTCTAATATATTTTCAAAATAGGTCTTGAATATTTACGCTCCATTGTGTTTTTACAAAAAACTTGTGTAATGCGCCTGCCTCTCACATGACCTGCATGGCCTCACAGCCGCCGCCTCCTCTCTCTGAGAGGGAGCGGCTGGGCTGTCTGCTCCAGGGCTGTTGAGCCTGAAGGTCCCCCTGTGGCAGGACAAAAAGGCAGGTCCTTCCTGAGCTGCTCCTGCAGCGTCAGGATCTCCTGCCACAGGAGGACATCTTCTGCCTCTGCTGGTCCATTCTGGAAAGCAAGTCTCCGTTTTCAAAATTAGAATTTGAAAATTTTCCATTATATAATGACAAAAAGGGAAGATCAATTATAATAAATGAAGATACAAATACTATTTAATGAAAATTTTAATTAAGTTGGCATTGTAGGTACACCATTTTTTTTTAACTATTCACGTTTGGAGGTGCCTATATCCGCAATGGAAATTTCTAGTCCCAAAAACTAGGCAGAGAGATAAACAGCAAAAAACATTATTAAGTATTAATCCTCAATCTCAGGATTTGAGCACACGAGCTATTGTCACTCTGAAACTATTCTACAATGAATTCTGGACAAGAATAAATGATTTTACTTTTGTCAACAGAATCAGTAAGAAAAAAGGGTTTAGGAAATGAAATATAAATACTGTAACAAATTTTCACAAAATCTTTTACCAATTCTGAGACAAATTATACAACACTAAAGGAAATTATAAAACAATCTTACAACTTGATCAAGGAATATAAAAAATTATAATTGCTGTGTATATTATTCATGAATATATTAGTAAGTATATATTCAATCACAATATTAATGACATTTGTATCTTTATTGTATTCATAAGCAAAAGCTGACTAAATAGATAAGAATGCTTGTGAGGAAAGAATAAACAACAACCTTTCACGTCATTGCCAATAATGATGTTTCAAATGAAACAATTTCTTTCAATTATGTTCTTTGTAAATCACTTATGAATAATTTGTAGTATAACAGAAAAGGTTCAGTTTTCTCTGATTAATACTATAATGGTGATTAACATTTCACCATAATATTATCGGGGAAATAAGGTTGACAATTTTGAATTTAACTGCCTATTCATATTTAACATTAATCTGCTGACATTTCATTACTTGAAATTAAAGTTAAGCACACTTATTTCAAAGTTCACAAGTGTGTCACCCAAAGTTTGAAATAGACAAAGACGTTTTGCGCAATTGACATAGGATGTACCAAATTTTCCTGCCTCCCTTCTTTCATGTTTTCTACTATAAATGTACAATACTTGCACATACAGTACTTCATTTCATCAGTTTCTTCATTGTGTACATCATCATTCACCAGCATATCATTTATATTTTCTATAAATGTCTAGAGTTGTCAATTTTGGTCAGAAAATATTGTTAAAGGAAGATTATGTTTTTTAAAAGTTTCTTCTGTAAATAATTATTTTCTGAAAGTTATTTAATTAAAAGTTTACATGCGATTATTTACTTTAATAATTGAATGTTAATGCAGAATTAAATGCTAAAACATTTTCGAACGACAGTAATAAAGTAATTGCAAAATCATCTTCAAATTCACATATTATTTCCCCCTCTCCCCTCCAAAACACAAAAGTAAAGAATTAATTTTTTTATTAGATTTGTTATATCCAAATGTCTACGTTAATTGCATACAAACAACGTAATTGAGCAAAACAAAGCATTTGAGGACATTTCTTATTAATGTTATGGAATGTTTGGCCAGGATTTTCATCCTAGAGGAAAAAGGAAAATTATATATTTATTTTTATTTCTATAAAAAATAAGTGGCATTAAATAATATTTCAATGATTCAATAACATTTTAATCTATTAAATAAATGATTGCCTGAATAAAATTTGGAAGCATTTATTGGTGTAATTCAAATCTTAGTGCATCCCACAATTACGTTAGTTACCTTACGTTAGTGATAGATGGCGCGCACGCGAGCGTTGCTATTGAGAGCGCGATGCTCAGTTTTTTTTTGTTCCACAAGGGAGTAAATATGACCAGGGAGTGTAAACTGGCAATGAGGAATAGGCAGGGACCGAAAAGGTATTAGATACCGGTAAAATACCGGTATTTTACATACCTTTTTCAAATACAAAATAAAAACATAAACAAAAACATAAACAAAAGGAAAAGGACAGTTCGAGTCCGAGTGAGCAATGAACAAATTGCTAGCATCCTATTGCTGTGTATATCCAGATAGGTCCAACAAGGGATGGCTTGCGATCTATGTTCAAGTACTATTTCTCTGCGCGTTCAGACCCGTGAAGAATTGGGACCTTCGGATGAAAGGAGAGATGCTCACAGCCGCTGCTTGACCGGGACTGAAGCCGACAAATAGACATCATCGCACTAAACAGTGTGTTTGATACCCGCAGTCTTTCATGCGTACATTCTGCCATTATTAGGGAAGAACTCGCTGAATTATCGGCGCGTCCCCTCCCAGTTTCGGATAGCAAGAAAAGCGAGGGAATGATGCTCAAGTAATACAAATGCAAATATCAATGTTCAAAATTAAAACATCTTTAAAAAACCTGGTTTAGAAACATCGATCAAGTTCGTGCGGAAGATAATTTGTTTTGACAGTGGCCGTGATTGTTAATTTATAATTACGATTTAGACAAAACGGCAAAAGAAAGTTTTCAGGCTTAGTTTCGCTGTTATTCTTTTTACTATCGCCCAGGGTCATCTTATGGAGTCACAACTTCCTCAAATGGGTACAGGACAGTGGGCAAGAGACCTTACACCTAGAGTGCTTGCGTTGGCCGCCTCTCTGCGTACGGTAGGACGTACGTAGGAAACGCCGGAAAAATTGGGTCATTTCTTGGGCTGAAGATAGTCTACTGGATGAGGATGTTACAATCACCGTTCGCTTTATTCGAACACATGTATTGACAGTGGTATAATGCAATATTATTTCATATTTTAACTTTTTTATAAAATTGTGATTATCAGTTCTTTTCATTCACAACAACTCATCAAGCACATCGATAATAAACATCAGGTTTCATAAATGTTTCATTTTTTTACGAAATATGTTCATGTGTCGATACAAAATCTATGTTTTGAAAATATCAACATCAATGTTGCATCCCTATTCTCGACACCTAGATGAGGATCGCCGATTTAATACGTTTGCATTCTGATTCCCTAATATGAGGTTTATCAGTGACTGGTATGCTACGTTTTACTAGTGGCATATAAATCTTATAAATTGAATTGCTACCCGATTAAATATTACTGATAAGCGTATACGATGTTTAGAAAAATGGTATCTTAATGTAGAAATGTAAAAGTTGCCTAACTTTATAACAAAACATAATTTATCCCCCTCATAGACGGATATTCCTCTTCTAGTGTGGTGTTCCTGTCTAAGGGTTTAAGTTGTATTGCTTTCATGACAATTTAATGCATTAAAAAATACATACATATGTCACAATACAATGATTTACACTACATCCTTTTACATTATCATTTACGTAGTTTGTATCAAAATGACGCGCCGGGAATTACTTTTTCCAATCTTCAAGTTTATACAAATATAACAGAATCATTTTATATCAATATAACTTACTAAGTAAGCTGGGACATGTCACGATTCTTAATATTAGATTTTAATGTTTGTTACAGTGTTGGATTCAGGATGCATCTCGCCTGCGCGCTATTTTACCACTTCTTCAATTTTGTCCGAAAGTACGAAAACAGTTTTAAAATTTTACTTGGGAAAACAGATTCATAAGGTGAAGTCTATCAAGGAGACAAACGCCGTTTTGAGATCAAAAATCGAGTCGCAGGATAAAAGAGCTCTTGCGTAATTTCGGCTCATTCTTTCTGGTAGTGGAATGTTAACGGAAGATCTTAGAAGTAAAATGTATGTAAAATAAGATGTTAGGACATGGAATATTGGTGATATCTACACAATTAGTTCAATTTTCTTTCTTTAATCAGTTTCCAAATCGGAATTGATATTTTGAGTAGTGCCTCAAATAACTTTTTGATGGTATTCGAAGGAAGACGGAAATATGTGAACAAGATATATAGTTTTATACGACTATTACAGATGATATGAGACCGTTTGGTTGTGTTACAGCATCACTAGTTTGATAAGTGGAGAAAAATATATTGAGATTGAAAGGGACGAAAAAGGACGAACCGACTGCCCTGCTTGCCTGCCTGAGAGCACGGCCTCCTCCCGTGCCGCCCTCCTCTTGAGGTCGCCGGGTTTGGCCGTTCGGCCGCGTCGAGGGAACCTCCAAAAGGGTCGGGTGACGCAAGCGTGAAGCGGGAAGGGGGGAGGTAGTTTTTCCGAAATTTCACTTTACGCCGCTCCTATTCATCCGATTTGCATGATTGATACGGCGTTGGATTCAGGAAGCACGTCGTCATCGCGCTATAAGCCCACATTTTTTAATTTCTTCCCGGAACTATGAGAAATCATTAAAAAAAAATTTCGGAAATATTTTTTGAAAAAACGGCATCGTAGCGTGAATTCTATTTTAAAAAGGAGTCCAATGCCGTTGACAGATCGAAATTCGGACAATTTGTTCAGACGTTATCGATCTAGTAAATTCCGTGTGATAGTGCTGCGATCTATTGATTTTTCCTATAAGTATTTTTCGGTGCATTTAGCCTTAAAAAGCACGCCGCGCCGTAGCCTCGCCTCGGGGCTGCTGATCCGCTTGCCGGCCGCTCACGTCCTATTGGCCGGCCCTCGCGTCGGTTTGTAGGCCTGCTGCCTTCGGTAGCCTCCGTCCCGCGCTGCCGATTTTGCGCGCGATCTGAATCCTCATATATCGCCGCAACAACAACAACAACAACAACAATAATAATAATAATAATAATAATAATAATAATAATAATAATAATAATAATAATAATAATAATAATAATAATAATAATAATAATATGTGTGAAGGTGTGACATATATGAAGCCAAAAACCAGTGATACTACAGATCCTACGAAATATAGACCAATCACTTGTCTCAATACTTTTTACAAAGTCATCACAAGTTGTTTATCAATGGTTATCGAGAAAAAGTGTGTAGCAAACTCTATCTTAGCCGAAGCTCAGAAGGGATGCAGCAAGGGCTCCCTGGGGTGTAAGGAGCAACTTATCATCGATAGTGTGGTCATATCGCAAGCATGTAAGAAGCAACGCAATTTATTCACCTGTTTCATTGATTATAGAAAGGCCTATGACATGGTTCCGCACGATTGGCTCCTCTATGTGCTGTCACTATATCGTGTGAACTCGACAATCGTGAATTTCCTGAAATCCATCATGGGCAAATGGAAGACAACTATTCGTGTCACTTCGAGAAATGAAACAATGGTTACCAAGGAAATAAATATAAAGCGCGGAATCTTCCAAGGCGATAGCCTGAGCCCGTACTGGTTCTGCTTGGCAATGAACCCGTTGTCGACACTCCTAGAAGACTTGAAATTAGGTTTCGAACTGAGAAGCACTGAAAGATTGCAAATAGCCCACTTAGCGTATATGGACGACATTAAACTCTACTCTGGTACGATGCGTGGCTTAAACATTCAGATGAAAGTTACTGAAGACTTCTCCAGGGTCATAAATATGCAACTGGGCATTGATAAATGCAAAATACAACAAATAGAGAAGAGTAAACTCATTAGTGAGCTCACTTACGAGACTGTTAATGGAGAAACAATCACTGCTCTGGAAGCTGACGAGCTCTACAAATACCTTGGGATACAGCAAGGAAATATGATTGCACATCATCAACTGAAGGGTATGCTGAAAACAGAGTTTGCCAACCGACTCAAGTCAGTGTTGAAAACTTCCCTCAACTCTCGAAACCTCACAACTGCCATTAACTCGTATGCTATACCCATTATCACCTTCTCGATGGGTATTCTTAAATGGTCCACAACCGACCTAGAGGAATTGGAGAGACTTGTAAGAGTTCAAATGACACGCTTCGGTTGTCACCATCCTAAGAGTGCGATCCCAAGGGTCATACTGCCTCGACAAATGGGAGGGCGTGGCATTGTGAAGTTCACGAATCTCCATGCCAAACAGATAATAGCCATGAGGAAGTATTTCGCAGAAAAGGCATGTACTTCTAGACTCCACAAGGTACTTGTGCAAGCAGATGAAAATTACACGCCCCTCAATCTAAAACAAAATATGCAAGTTCATCAGCTCTCTTTGCAGCAAAAGATCGATTCCTGGAAACAGAAAGCACTCCACGGTGCATATCCTGCTGCAGTAGCCAATCCAAATGTCGACCAGGAAATGTCGTACAAATGGCTCAGTATAGGATATTTGTACCCTGAGAGTGAAGGCATAATAGCAATACAAGATCAGGTGATTCCCACAAAGAATTACCTAAAATATATCATCAAAAACCCAGGAGTACTAACTGATGAATGTCGTATGTGTGGTCGAGATCATGAAACCATTCAGCATATTATCTCAGGCTGTAGTTGTCTAGCTCCCACTGACTATAAAGTGAGACACGATCAAGTGGGCCACATCATTCATTCCAAACTAGCCAAGAAATACAGGCTACCTCAGAAAGTGGATGCACCATATTACCAGTATCATCCAGAAGCTGTACTAGAAAATGAGACACATAATATATACTGGGACCGCAGTATTCTGACAGACAGGACAATTCAGCACAACAGACCTGATATTACTCTCTGGGACAAATCTGCAAAAAAAGTTTGGTTTATTGATTTTGCAGTCGTCAATACCAGCAACATGATGACAACATACCAGACTAAAATCGACAAATACAGAGAACTAGTATTTGCCGTAAAAGAACAATGGCGAGTGTCAGAAGTTAAAACTATCCCAATTGTACTGTCAGCAACTGGTGTTATACCAAAAACTCTTTGCAGATCGGTGGAAGAACTCGGCTTGGAGAAGAGAATTATCATCAGCCTCCAGAAGTCGGTTATAATCAGTACCTGCTCACTAGTCAGGAGATTCATGGGAGGACATGTTGGGTTTTGAAAGTTCATTTTTTTTAAATTTTAAATATGTCAGTACTACCATGCTTTGATATTGTATCTGTGTGGTATCCATGTTAAACCAAAAACTTTGAGAGAAATAATAATAATAATAATAATAATAATAATAATAATAATAATAATAATAATAATAATAATGAAATATGAAAGAATATACAAATTTTAACTTACGTATCATCCAACTGCATAAATTGGGAGCGGGCGATTAAAGGCGAGCAATCTTTATTTCATATTTATTTCGAGTAGGTTTTAAATAATTTCTAAAAGATTATTTTGTAAACGTATAACAAAAGTTCCAATGTGAAAAATGAACGAAGAAATATAAAATAACATACATTCTAACTTACGTAGCATCCAACTACCTCAAAACATTTCTAAAATTCCGATCACGAGATGCAGGATTTTCAGAGCGGCCGATTAAGTTTAACAGCCATTTACTCAATAATACTCGAATTTTCGAAAAATTCAACATGGCCTTATTTGATGATCTGTTTTTGATGAACATATTTCATTTAAAAAAATGTATCTTCATAATTGTAGTTGTAAGAAGCCGAAAACATTTTGAATGTTTTCAATTTTCGAACACATTTCATTAAGAAAAAAAATTGTATCTTCATAATTGTAATTGTAGGAAGACGCCGAAAACATTTTAAATTTTTTCAGTTTTCGAAAAAATCGTGTTTTCAACCAGCTTGAGACTTGCACCATTCCCTTCAACGTCCTGTAGACTATCCAACAACAAAATTTAATCAAAATCGATGGCGTTATTTTTTTTTTTAATTTTGAAAGTGTCCAAGGGGCTTCATGTAAAGTATCCCCCAAAATTAAAATATCGGTTTCAAATTCAAGGGGCCGCGACATCAGCCAGATCGATGGGGGAGTATCAAATTTGGAGAAAATCAGCTGGACGGTTTAGCCACTTTCGTTGTTCACAGGTAGATGTTTTGCCGTCAATCGATTTTTCGGTATCAAGGACACATAAAACATGGATTCTAGGTACACCATGTTAGAGAATTCTTTTCTATATTTAGCAACTGTATTTATCCACTTTTTCGTTATCAGGGCCCTGTTTGATGATGATGAGTTTTCTGCCGTAAATTCACCATTTTTCGCGCACCACTACACAACTTTCTCTTAAGAAGTTCCTCATTAAGCGTGAAAAAGAAAAGTTCTTCATAATTGTATGTGTAGATAGACAGCGAAAAAATTTTGCATTTTTCCAATTTTCAAAAATCAGAATTATTAACGAACCGGAGACCTGCACTCTTAAACGTTCTATACACAATCCTAGGTGAAAATTGAATCAAAATTGTTTATGCCATTGTTGAAAAAGAAAATTGTTTTAAAAAATTAAAAACTACTTATATTTACACAAAATTACGCGAAAACTACTCGTTTTCGAAAGATTGGCCTTATTTTAAATGCTAGCTTTAAGGAAAAGATTTCTTTAAAGGAAAAATCTCTACTTCATAAATGTAGTTCTTGGAAGACGGAAAAAGTTGATTTATTGCAATTTTCGAAAAATCATGGTTTTAAACGAATATGAGATCTACACTATTATCAGGGGCGTGCGGTGACCAATTTGACTGAGTAAGCTCTGTAAATAGCAAGAGTGCGATTTGGAGCCTGTTTTGGAAGACAAAACGTAAATTTATTCAGTTCTCTGCGTTTTAAATTAAATCATTATATGAAAAAGACATTATATTATTATTATTATTATTATTATTATTATTATTATTATTATTATTATTATTGCGTCGTCTGGAATAACTCCAGCCCTACCCATTCGCTCCCACAATTTTCAGTAAACCAAAAGTCAATTATCAACCTCTGCCTTTTGAACGCTTCACACGTCGTAAATAATCGTAAGTTATCTTTCGGAAGGTAATGAACGCTGCATCCCGTATAAGAGACTATTATTCCTGCTTATTTGGCAACGCTCACGACTCTTAAGAAGCTTCCGTCGCACTGCCCTCTCTCTCACGACATAGCATCTGATCAATTGCTATATTTTATCTTTATTTATCTATATTTATATTTCATCTAAAACAATTACAACATGCTGGGCCATGGAAATGTTTTTGTCGCGGCTGTGAACACTTTTCAAAGTGC
This sequence comes from Teleogryllus occipitalis, assembly GCA_011170035.1. Classification (NCBI taxonomy): domain Eukaryota; kingdom Metazoa; phylum Arthropoda; class Insecta; order Orthoptera; family Gryllidae; genus Teleogryllus; species Teleogryllus occipitalis. The sequence continues at coordinate 37,378 of BLKR01006395.1, forward strand.
GCGCCTAGAGGGCAGCGCTCGGCGGCAGTTAGGGGAGGCGGCAGAGGCAGCGGAGCCTGGAAAACGCCGCCCAATCCCGAGCGACGAGCTGGCCGGAGAGCCAGCGGACGGAGGGCGAATCTGCAGCGCCGCCCGCTTTAAGAGCGGGCGCCGCCCGCCCGGACAGCAGAGCGCTGAGAGTCGTGATATTGGTGTAATAGAGCTAGGAGATTTGTATTGGATAGAGTTATAGTTGGCCCGGCAAGTTATTAGGAAATTCTGTGTTGTGTTACGGTTAGACCCTGCTTTGTATTTGTACATCTCCTGGCATTTTGGAATTTAACTTTGGCTATTGTAATACGGTACTTTCTTTTGGCTTTGGAATTGTACCGTGAGTTCTTTCTGTGTAATAAATCTGTGTTGTCTAAAAGCGTGTGTTATTCCGAACATAACAGTTTTCTTTAATAGATTTACGCAAAAAATTACTAATTGCAAAAATTAAATCATTTTGAATTCTGTAAGAAGTGCCTTTTAAATGTTTTGGCAAATTTTAAGTGTTGTTGTAAGGTCGTAACATACTTAGTCAACAAATTAAGAAGTTCGATCAACACAGCCTATGCTAACCAACACATTTTTACGATGCCTTCCGAAAGGTAATTCCTGCATTGAAAAAACAATTGTCGCGTCAATCAGGCATTAATACGACTCTATTCGTTCTGTGTAATTATGTTGCGTTACATCTGATCAATTTAAGTTTCAATGCTGACACTGGAAAACTGGCCAGCTGAATAAGTGGACACAAATGACTCTGTTATCGATAATTTTTGTGATTGTTTTTGGGAGACTGTGCAAATTGTTATGGCATTCTTTATTCCTCACATTACGAATATAGGAAAACACTGATCATGGCCCAGCAAAATAAATTATTAGTTTTCTGTTTCCTATTAACCAATTGGTGTTTTCATGTTTTGAGGTGGTAATGCAGCGGAAATGTTTCCTTTCCTTTTCTTTGCGCAAAGAACTGACCGAAGACAGGTTCTGGAACAGGCCTCCCTAAACGAATAATTCACTTTTCTCCACAAAAGTACAACTGTATATATATTTTTAATATCCTCAATTATAAATGTATTTTCTGCCAGAGCACAGTATTATACCTTTATGTAGCACAAAAAGACAGCGCACACAAAAATAAAAGTCATTCAAAAATAATATGCACATTGTGAATAACACGCACAGATCAAATTAATCCACAAGAAAAAGACCGTGGCATTACGTGGCTGGCGGCGCTTACACCAGTGTGTCAGCTTGTACGCATGCGAACACATCTGCAAGCTCAATACAGAGCCACCCGGGGCGGCGTGCCGCGGCAGTGGGCCCGGGTGGCGGCGCTTACCAGCGGGCTGCATACAACCAAATGGAGCTTCTAGAAAGTAAAGAGCGCATGCGCGAACTGCCCAATGTATTTAGATGGAGAACAACGTCATGCTCAGTTCGGGCCAGGTTGCGGCGCCTACTACCTCCGTCTCTTTCAACCGCTTTCTGTCTTCGTCAGCAACAGCGATGTATGCTCAATGAAGGGCCGCGTGCCTACGCGAGCCAATGTACACTTACTTGGCAGAATTTAAAAACCAAGCTTAATTCTCTATGGCATAAATGTTGATTTCAAAATATAATAATTACTTTTAACTGTCTTTTCTCCAGGGTAGGCGCAGCATACCTAGCTTACCTGGAATGCAAGCCTCTATTATCATAAACGATCCAAATCCTATCCAGAAACAAACTTTAATCAAAAATGTTTGAGCCACTTCTTTGAAAATATTGAAAATGTCCCAGAGGGTTCATGTAAAGTATCCCCCAAAATTAAAATGTCGGTTTCAAAATTAAGGAGCCGTGATATCGCCAGACCTATCGAATAAATGAATGTTGAAGAAAATCTGCGGAAACGTGGCAAACAGAAGCTAGTCAAAGTTAGTTGCTTAGATAGTCGAGAACTTATGTTCAGCTTTATTACCATTATCTAAAGAAATGGCTGAGGCAGATCCCGGTCCTTCAAGGGAGGCACCTAAAACTCCTATATAGTGTCCCTGCTGTTGCCTACCCAGAGCGTTGACCTGGCCAAACACATAGCATAGCTTTGATTTTCCAGAGGGGTGGCATTACTGTAAATACTCTAGTGGCCGACTTTGTAAGTAATTCACCCCACTCTGCCCACATTCTTCAATCCATCGTTCAAGAAAAGTTGCGCGAATAGTAGGAAATTACAAAACCATAGTGCAGCGGCATTCAAACCGAGAGGCGTGCCTCCACTGGGAGGCGCGAGCACTTCGTAATGATTGAATAAAATAGTGCTCTAGATCAACCTGCTCCAGACCTGCTCTAGATCAACTATAATATTTATAATCGCCCGGCGTTATAACGCCAAAATAATAACCAAAACCCGCTCTTATCAATTGCCCTGGTTATACTCAGCTTCCACCTCCAAGGTTGCCCGTCGACTAGCTGCCCCCCCCCCCCCAGAACTTCCGATATTTTCTTACTTCCACATAAAATCTGGGTGTGAGGTTGTGGCTGACCTGTACAGGATCTAACAACTATTCGGGCACGTGGGCGTAGGTCATTAACTAGCTACATGTAACAATTAAACTACGTTCGTTTAATTTAATGTCGAACCAAGTGATGTTCGCCATTTATTTTCTGTAATTCCTGTGTTAGTCGTTATTTCAGTTGAAATATATATAAATACAAACTGGGGTCGTTGCTCTCCGATGACTCACATAAAACACTTAACGACAAACAAATTAACGGTGAAACACAAACTCGATCATGGTTAGTCTATTCAGAAAGTGCTGGTGCAGTATTTTACGGACCATGTTTACTTTTTAAAGGTGACTCTCAGTTTTCTTCAAAATGTGGATTCAACGATTCGAAGAATGCAACAGCACGATTGAGTGGTCATGAAAATTCGAATGGACACAAGGCATGCGTGTTAAAATTCAAAGATAGAGGAAACGATGTAGGTCGCATTGATAAAATTGTAACAGTTCAGTTGAGTGACGAAATAGCATATTGGCGATCTGTTTTACAGAGAGTAGTAGCTGTTATTAAATCATTAGCGGTTCGAGGCCTTCCTTTTAGAGGTCACAACGAGAAATTTGGTTCACCTCAAAATGGCAATTTTCTTATGTCATTGGAATTGATAGCTGAATTCGATCCATTTTTAGCTGCGCACATTGAAAAATTTGGTAATAAAGGTAAAGGTAATATTTCCTACCTATCAAAAACCATATGTGAGGAATTTATACAGATTATGGCAACTGCAGTTGGAAACAAAATTATTGAAGAGATCAAATTAGCAAAATATTTTGCTATAATTGTTGACTCTTCTCCTGATGTTGCACACATCGATCAGTTATCTCTCATTGTACGGTATGTTCAAAATGACGGTAATCCAGTGGAACGTTTTTTTAACATTTTTGGAAACTCCAGGACATAAAGCTCAAGATTTGGCAAACATTGTTTTAGAAACTTTAGATTCACGATCTATAAATATCAATGATCGTCGAGGCCAAGCATATGATAACGCTGCCAGTATGTCAGGATCATATGCAGGATTACAAGCACTAATAAAGGAAGTCAACTCTCTTGCAGAATACACACCTTGCTCAGCTCACTCTCTTAACTTAGAGGGTACACATGCAGCAGCAAGCTGCAGAGAAACTGTTTCATTTTTAATCTAATTCAACATTTATATACATTCTTCACATCTTCAACTCATCGATGGGAAATACTACTATCTTTTCAAAAGCCAAACTTACGCACTCTGAAACAGCTATCTGCTACTAGATGGTTCTCGCGTAGTGATGCTGTCTTTACATTAACAGAATCTTGGAAGGAAATTATAAATGCACTAAATGCAATAGAAAATAATCATTCTGAAAAACCAAATACTAGATGCGAAGCAGCAGGTTTATTAAGACAGCTCGAGAAACTCGAAACGGCCTTTATGCTATGTCTCTGGAGCTTTTTACTGGAACGAAAAATTCTTTTAGTAAAACATTACAGAAAGTAGATATCGATAAAGCAAAGTTATTGAGCTCTACGAATCATTGATTGGTCTTGTTGATAAAACTCGTAATGAGTTTGATTTGTACGAAAAGAAGGCATTAGAATTTTCAGAAATTCAAGAAAATTATGTGCAGATATCAAGAAAAACAAAGAGCAAAAGACCATTTGACGAGAATAAAGAGAGAAAATATCAACATGACAGGTAGAGATCAATTCAGAAATACAACATTTAACGTAATATTAGACAATTTAGTTTCTGAATTGAGGAAAAGAAATACGTATATATATATATATATATATATATATATATATATATATATATATATATATATATATATATATATATATATATATACACACAAATATCGATATTGCTTGGCGTATATTTCTTAGTCATCCAGTTACAAATTGTTCTGCGGAGCGCTCATTTTCTTGTTTAAAAAGATTCAAAAATTATTTGCGTTCAGTTATGTCAGAAGATAGATTAAATTATCTTGCCATTTTATGTATTGAATGCAATTTAACATTGTCTTTAGATTACAACACTTTAATTGAAAACTTTGCTAGCAAGAAATGTAGACGTTAACTTCTGTAAACAATCTTATAATGACATTTGATAAAATTAAAATAAAATTATTCTAGATAAAAATAACTATTTTTGTAAAATAATTTTTAATGTTCATTCACCCATATGGAATTGGCACTAAATAGCTTTTTGATTTTTATGTAAATATTGTGTTTCACAAGGGGTCAGGAAGGGCGGCATTTTGACTTCAGCCTATAGTCTGCAATCAAGTTAATCCGCCACTGAGTGGAAGTGCTTAAAATGATTTCAAATGAAGTTTATCGAAAGGTCAATTGATTAGTGTGAGCTTTAAAGTTCGTGTTTACAGTAACCCTTAAACGCCATTTTCTTAAAAAACGGCGCCAATTTCTTTTTCAAGGAAAATTTCCATATAGGACAAGTTTTCACTCTTCTTTAATATTCTTAAAGTACTATTTCGATTTCACTATTAGGAAACCAAACAAATTGAGAAAATATCAAAGAAATGTAATTTGATCGGCTGTAGATGGCAGCTGGCAAAAGGATGGGGTAAACCCGTAAAGCCAATTCACACCAACGAAATTACAAAACTTTTACTACAAGAAAATCTGTGCAATTGTGTAATACCACTAGTTACTTTCTCGTATACGTACGTATATACGGCATATATACGTACTAGAGAGAAAGTTATGAAATGCCGCAGGAAATCGATTTCGATATTTCAACGGAAATACACGTTTTGGGGTCCCCTGATACCGACGCGTTGTTTCTTTTTTTCCTTTTCTTTCTCTTTTTTCAAAACGTCTGTCCGTCCGTCTGTGAACACTACTAGACCTAAACCATCCGTACGATCTCTTCGAAATCGAAGAAATCCCCGTCCATTTGACTCTAGTTCAAGCTTTGAAATGTTGAAAATCATTCTTTAAAATTTCGGGGTACTTTACATGAAGCTTTCCGGACATTTTCAACATTTTCTGAACTCCAAATTTTTTCTTTATTTTTCTTGTAAGATTTGAGTAAAATACACTTATAAATGTAGCATAGAACCTTTTTCACGGTTAACTCTGCATTTTCGAAAATTGCGAAAGTTTGAATGTCTTCCTACAACTACAAAATTGAAGACAGATTTTTCCTTAAAATTAAATTTATTCTGCATATTTACTTCTTTCATTGTCATTAGATATTTTTTAAATTTTAGTATTTTCTCGGAATATTGCGTGCAATTGTTAAAAAAATACAAAAATTAGATTTTCTCACAAACACCTCCAATTTTTTCTATAAATTTTCGGTGTGGGTACTGCCAAATGTACCCTATACGACGACATAAATGCCACATTGCTTATTCTTTTGTTATTTCAAAAATTACAAGAATATATATTTTTTTTACTTGTCTCTCACGCCGATAATATTTCCATTAGCGGTGTTTTCTTTACATTATTAAATTTATGAGTACATGTGCTTTAGATAATGTCAGACAAAGTTTCCCGAAAACATAACATTTTTTTAAAATGAGCTCAAAATTCTGCATTTTCAGAATGGCTCAAACGCCATTTTTATAAAAGTGACTCCACATTATTTCTTTAAACTTTTCCAATGGATAGTGCTAACTACACTATTTAATATAGCGTAAAGTTCATTTTTGGTGTATTCTTTTGTTGTTTTTTTCAAAAATTACACAAATGCAACTTTTTTTAAAATATCTCTCACGCTGTTAATATAGGCTGCACATTACCATCGATTTGTATGCATTATTGCATTTGTGAGTGGAAGTGTTTCAAATGACTTCAATTGAAGTTTTGCGAAAACTTAATAGATTCCTTGAGAAACAGCTTCAAATTTCGCATATACAGTAATGCTTAATCGCCGTTTTCTTAAAAACAGCTACAAATTTTTCAATGAAAATTTTATTTAGGACGATGTTTTACTTTTCTTTTATATTCTTGAAGCGATATTTCGGTTCTACAAATAGGAAACCTAAAAGTTGAGAAAATGTCAAAAAATTTACTTTGGGCGACGATAGATGGCAGCTGGCAAGAGGATGGGGCAAGATCGTAAAGCCAGTCCTCACCTAGGAAATTAGAAAACTTTCCTACGAGAAAGTGTGTGCCATTCTGTAGCAGCACTAGTTCTGTTCATCTGGACTTTACCTGGTAATGAAGCATTATTATTGGCAAATGTTCGATTTGTTCTGGACGAAAAAAATCTTTGAAGAGCTGCTGCGCGGAATCTTTGGACCCGGACAGTAAAGGCGAATCAATATTTAATGTTCTGAGTGACTTTGTTATGGAAAAAATCTATTCAATTCATAAACATTATTTCGGTGGCAGCAGATGGAGCTCTGTCACGTTTGGGCAATATCGTCGGTTTCTACGCCATCTTAAAATAATTATACTGGAAGTAACTGCAATTCACTGTGTCACCCACCGACAACACCTAGTAGCGACAAATATGAATGATAGATTGCACAATCGCTTCAATTTGTGAGGAAAGCGGTTGACAAAATAAGAAGCAATGCGTTGAACACCCGTTTATTTGCATAATTGTGCGACGAAAATGATGAAGACTTCCAACGATTGCTCTTATATACTGAAGTACGTTGGTTGTCGAAAGGTGCATGTTTAACAAGATTTCACTCACTTTTTGAATCAGTTTTAGAGTTTCTGGAAAGTAAAGAATCAGATTTAAAAGAGAACCTGTTCAAATTGACAGCAGACAACGCGTTTAAAAAAAATATGACATTAACTTGCATTTACAAGAGGACAGCTTAAATTTAATAAAAACAAAGGGTGTGATTTCAACTTTTGTTGAAAAATTGAAATTTATAAAGCAAAATATTATTCGGCGCGAATTCTCCCAGTTTCCTAACAACTTGTCACAGGCAGAGGGCATTCAGACATGAGTTCAGTGGCGGCTTGTAGGGTAGTTCCAGTGTGCCACGGCACCACCAACAGAAAGGAAGAAAAAGAAAATGTTCACAACAAATTTGTGTATAAAATATCGTTTCTTTAAAATATTTTTCTTTATATTTATTTATTTGAACGAGCGTTTAGTCATTCGATTCTCTATCAATATTCTCTTCAAACGCACAGAGCGTAATGCTATCTGTCGGCTTCCTCCTGAACCTCTGAGCCGCCTGCGGATTGGCACCGTCTCTGTCCATTAAACTCTGTTTAAAGAATGCTGAATTGGTTTCTATACTTTGCTTATAGATCAGACTGTGCCAAGGTGTAAGTGGCACAGTAGTTCACGCTCTACTCCACAGAGTATGCCTATAGCACGATCTTCATCGAGTAGATGATCTCTCGCTCAGGATGCCACCGATGCCCTGGTATTTTTCACGTCTTTCCTTGTGTTTCGCACAGGGAGAGGCAGCGTACGCCGTGGGCGTAAGGCGAACTCAGAAAGCTGAGACATCTTGAGATTACTGTGTGTGCTTAGGCTTTCAGGCAGAGTTTTCTTTATTTGCTCTTATTATTTTTAGTTTGTTTTCAGTTTAATCTTCATTATAAATTAATGAACATGGTCGCTGAAAAAATAAACTTTGTTGTGCATGAATTTTATTTTCGAAATTACTTAACCACTTTTAAAACATCGCATCGATGTTTAAAACATGGTGTTTAATCGATGTTAACGATGTTTTCATTTTGAACATCGATGTTTTGTTATCGCTGTCACAACTGGCGCCACCAATAGAATTCCGTACCGGCCCCCACTGCACACGTTCAAAATTTCAATGCGCTGCTCAATAACTTCAATAATAGATTTGAAGATATTCTGACGATGGATCAAAAATCCATTTTATGAAACGGAAGTGGCGCATGTAACAAGAGGAGCTACTCGAGCTTAGAACCAATGAGAAACAGAAGGTTATATTTAAAAAAGGCTATCAAACATTTTGGCTGTAGGCTGAAATACCCGAAAAATATTCTGGGCTGTGGGGAATTGCGAGAAAACTTTTGATGGCGTTTCCCTTGTTATACCTTGTCGAACAAATTTTTAGTGTCGTTACAAACCTATTAACAAAAAAGAAGCCGATTGAACATCAGAGAACGGAGGAGATTTCCGAATATGCCTTAAAAAACTGAAGCCAAATATTGAAAATTTGATATATTGGTTTTAATGACCTAAAACTTCACAAAAAATCATCAATAAAATGCTTTTAAAATGTGTTTAAATGCTCAAAAAGCAAAGATAAATTACATAAAATTTGATCAAAATCAGTTCAGGTAATTAAATTATACTGAATTTTACCAATCGAAACAAAAATTGATTTATCTTTGATGGCGTTTCTAATTCCTCACATTCTGTCACCGCATAGCATTAACACAGGTAAGTTTTACGTAGTGCAGATTCATCTGGGATGCCACCGGGTGATCAGTATAAAACGCAACCCTGCTCTTCAAGGCACCGAGAGAAAAGTGAAAGTTTTGCAACACTGCTTCTGAGACAGCTCCTTCGACTGCATTTCAGCGACATTTCATTCCCCCCCCTCTTCGAGTCACTCACCCCCTTCCTGTGGTGAGGGTCATACCTGCTCAAAACAAAACTGGCCGCGTCTTCATTCATAGTTTTCTTCTTTCACAGATATCTTACGATGCGCCTCAGACGCCTAGCTATAACATAATTCATAACATAACTATATCATAATTCACAATAGAATGGAATATATTGACATAACCATAATTGCTAACAAATGATAAGGAAACAATGATGTACCCACTTAATCATTTATGTGTTCAGGAGGATTAAATATACAAGGAGACTAAGAACGTGTTTAGAGACATCAGTAATTATTTCAAACATCTACTTTAATATATATTTAAAAAATAAAGGTATTTGCCATGGCTTCGTTTAGAGCTTATACTGAACCGATTGTAGTATTTTTTCCTTTAAATGAAAGAATGTGATCCCTAGATGTGTTATCAGATATTGTTTGTGTTGATTCACCAACATCTAGTGTGTAAATTAATTAATTAAATATTTCTTTAATAGTACGCTTATCAATAGTCAATTGTTTTCTTCCAAAGGGTGGCTGTTTCAAAATCGATATATATGAGTCGATATATGAGTCGACAGCGCCACTTCATGGTGGTTTCATGGTTTGATGTTTTGTTTTGATTGTTGAGATTTGTTTACAATTCATCAAGGTTTTGTTTCAGTGTAATTATTGCATTGTGGCGTTGACAGTTTGTATGTATTTGCTTTTGTGGTGAATTTTGTAGAGAACATTTGGACAGTGTGTTTTGCTCGGTTGTACTGAAGAAGTGAAGTTGTTCACAGGTTATGTCGAATTCCGAATCGTTGCCCACGCGTCCCAAAAGACGCAAACGTACATTAACTGGACGCAGGGAAAGAGAAAGTCAGCGTAAGTGTCGTGATAGTGAGGTCATTTCGTTTTCTGCTGGGTCGTTGCCTATGAAATGTCAGTTTTGTTCTGCTTTGCACTTCGCATGTGAGAAAAATTCTGCAAACGGTTTACTCTGTGTTGCTTAAATGGGAAAATAAGTTTACCTTCAGGCGATATGCCAGAAGAAATAAAAATTGTATATAGGACATGATGACACATCAAAAAACTTTAGAAATAATATCCGTCAGTATTATAGTGCTCTTTCTTTTGTGCAATTTGGCACCGATATTGCATTGCCACCTGCCCATGGGCCATACGTGTTCAAAATTTTTGGGAACTCACATCACAAGAACATCTTCGTTATACCCTGAAGATCCAAACAATGCAACATATTGTGAACATTAGAGTCTGGTCACAGTATTTTACATTTATCTCAGATCTCACCGTCAAAATTTTGACGGGTTTTCACTAGCGTGCTAAAACTGTACATGTAAATAAATTTTATTACTGATCCCCCCAAAAAATTTAATTTCCTGTTTTTTACAAAAACGCCAAGATTTATTTAAATTATGGCTAAATATGTAGCTGAAAATTATTTTCGAATGTATTTTTTGTTTATTTCTTTTAAACTATCATTTTACAAATTTAATATTCTTGTTTTACGTTTATATTAATTTTGGTTACAAAAGGTTCAATTCTATTAGTCCCTTCATTATACTTAAGGTTCTTAGCTCTCAATTCACTAGCTCAAAATTCATCTACATAAAATTAACACTTCGTTTACAATTAAAATTAATTCATAAATAGTTTACATACTATTAAAATCAATAAACAGTATGTAGAGGAAATTACCGACATATATCATATTTATACTTTTTACTTATGTTATTTCGATTTCTGTAATCTATATGTACAAACATACAACAAAAATCAGATCAAATTAGTCAAATTAATTTAAAAACTGAAATTAAAACGCATTGATCAGCATTACCTGCTGGGTCTGTAATTTCAATCAATCTCATTGCTTAGAAACCTCTGTGCCCATTTGACAATGTATAAGCTCATTGGCTTGCATTTAAAAATCCAACAGGTTAATGACATAAATTAACTGTTATTATCACCTGAATGCAACAATAAAAAATGGTAGAGAAGAATGTGCACTCAACATCGAATAAATGTAGTGAGAGGTCGGGATAAATCATAATTTTAGTATTGTGTAAGGTATGAGAAGACACATCACTTTGTTTAGCTTTTTGATGAACATTTATTTCAATTTTCAGTGTATACAAACTCCTGCTCTTTTTAGCATATACAACCCTTTAACTGTCTCACATTCATACAATACGTCCATCTCCCTGCTACCAACCTCACATTACAAATATAAGTTATTGTTACCAACACCTCATCTCCCCTTTTAGACTCTTGTTTTACAGGTTCATCCTAACTATTAGTTTCAGTCTCCTACCATACCTTGACATATTCCTGTATGGTGCTCTCATTACATTTTCATTCATTGTTTCATTTTGATTTATCTCTATATCGGTCCCAGTATGTTCAAGTTCATTATTAGTTTCTATTTCCTTTCCTACATCATTTTCATAATCGATGTCAATTTCTGAATAGCTATCACTATTTGCATCAGATTTCATCGTATGATGACTAGTTCTCCTTACAACTCTACCATTCTTTTCCATTCTTACAACATATGATCTGGGTTCCTCTCATTTTCCTAACACTTCTGCCTTTTCCCAAGTCTTATCCTTTTCTGTTTTCACTACTACCTTCTCCCCATTTTAAAACTTTTTATTTTAACTGTAGTTGTTCTATTATAGCATTCTTCCACCATTTTCTGTCTAGCACATAACTTGTCATAGATTTGAGTTTGAACCACCGGTTCCATAGATTTTCCTGTCATTGGCATAAAATGTGTCCTCATGATTCTACTATTTAGTATTTGAGATGGTGGATAAATTTCTCACGTAGAGAAATTTATTGCGCGCAGTTGGAGGAGCATATGAAGGGGCACTGGGGAGTTGAAGAAACCCCAGCCCATCTTGGAGAGTGCAAGTGCCACGGAAAGGGGGACATATACGGAAGCATTCAAAAAATGGGACAAAGCAGATCGCGCGGCTTCCCAAATTTTAGTGAAGACCTTGGATTCGAAAGTGATTGCAGTGCTAGTGGCTTGTGAGACCGCGAGAGACATGTGGGTGAAACTTCACTCCGTTTTTGAGCAACAAACGAAGCAGGCTGCACATGCCGTTCAGTCTGAGTTTTTCGCTTTTAACATGTTGCCGGGTCACGACATAATCCGCCATATTGCAAGATTCGAGGGGCTCGTCTTGCGGTTGCAACAGTTGAACGTGGAGCCGGATGACTCAGCGCTTGTGGTGCGATTGCTGGATTTTTCGAAAATTTTAAAAAATTAAACCGTCTTCCTTCAAATACGATTTTGAAGATATAATTGTTTTGTTAATGAAATGTGTTCAGCAAAACATACTGATAGTTCAGAAAAGTCAAAGAGAGGAATGTGCTTGTTTGGTGTTACACAGTTCATCAAATCTCGGAACTAATATAGAAATTGCAACACGCATCTCATTTTGTAGATTTATTCTTGATCTAGATTTTGTCATATCACCGCCACTGCTAAAAAACAAGTTTCTCGTAGGTAAGAAAGGGCAAAACAGGAAGCAGAACGAACACGCAAGGCCTTGTTACTTAACTCTGGATACTCGTTCCTTACGGAGCACCAAAATTCGGAAAATACTGTCAGTAGTGACTTGTCTGGCGGAAGATCAATAATTAGTTCTTCTCCTGTTGTGAAATTTAGAAATAGAGTATTGTTAAGCATTAGGGCACTATTTTATTCAATCATTACGAAGTTCTCGCGCCTCCCAGTGGAGGCACGCCTCTCGGTTTGAATGCCGCTGCACTATGGTATTGTAATTTCCTACTATTCGCGCAACTTTTCTTGAACGATGGATTGAAGAATGTGGGCAGAGTGGGGTGAATTAGTTACAAAGTCGGCCACTAGAGTATTTACAGTAATGCCACCCCTCTGGAAAATCAAAGCCATGCTACGTGTTTGGCCAGGTCAACGCTCTGGGTAGGCAACAGCAGGGTCACTAGATAGGAGTTTTAGGTGCCTCCCTTGAAGGACCTGGATCTGCCTCAGCCATTTATTTAGATAATGGTAATAAAGCTGAACAGAAGTTCTCGACTATCTAAGCAACTAACTTTGACTAGCTTCTGTTTCGCGCCACGTTTCCGCAGATTTTCTTCAACATTCATTTATTCGATCGGTCTGGCGATATCACGGCCCCTTAAATTTGAAACCGACATTTTAATTTTGGGGGATACTTTACATGAACCCTCTGGGACATTTTCAAGATTTTCAAAGAAATGGCTCAAACATTTTTGATTAAATTTTGTTTCTGGATAGGATTTGGATCGTTTATGATAATAGTCAGAGGCGTGCATTCCAGGTAAGCTAGGTATGCTGCGCCTACCCTGGAGAAAAGACAGTTAAAAGTAATTATTATATTTTGAAATCAACATTTATGCCATAGAGAATTAAGCTTGGTTTTTAAATTCTGCCAAGTAAGTGTACATTGGCTCGCGTAGGCACGCGGCCCTTCATTGAGCATACACCGCTGTTGCTGACGAAGACAGAAAGCGGTTGAAAGAGACGGAGGTAGTAGGCGCCGCAACCCGGCCCGAACTGAGCATGACGTTGTTCTCCATCTAAATACATTGCGCAGTTCGCGCATGCGCTCTTTACTTTCTAGAAGCTCCATTTGGTTGTATGCAGCCCGCTGGTAAGCGCCGCCACCCGGGCCCACTGCCGCGGCACGCCGCCCCGGGTGGCTCTGTATTGAGCTTGCAGATGTGTTCGCATGCGTACAAGCTGACACACTGGTGTAAGCGCCGCCAGCCACGTAATGCCACGGTCTTTTTCTTGTGGATTAATTTGATCTGTGCGTGTTATTCACAATGTGCATATTATTTTTGAATGGCTTTTATTTTTGTGTGCGCTGTCTTTTTGTGCTACATAACGGTATAATACTGTGCTCTGGCAGAAAATACATTTATAATTGAGGATATTAAAAATATATATACAGTTGTACTTTTGTGGAGAAAAGTGAATTATTCGTTTAGGGAGGCCTGTTCCAGAACCTGTCTTCGGTCAGTTCTTTGCGCAAAGAAAAGGAAAGGAAACATTTCCGCTGCATTACCACCTCAAAACATGAAAACACCAATTGGTTAATAGGAAACAGAAAACTAATAATTTATTTTGCTGGGCCATGATCAGTGTTTTCCCATATTCGTAATGTGAGGAATAAAGAATGCCAAAACAATTTGCACAGTCTCACAAAAACAATCACAAAAATTATCGATAACAGAGTCATTTGTGTCCACTTATTCAGCTGGCCAGTTTTCCAGTGTCAGCATTGAAACTTAAATTCATCAGATGTAACGCAACATAATTACACAGAACTAATAGAGTCGTATTAATGCCTGATTGACGCGACAATTGTTTTTTCAATGCAGGAATTACCTTTCGGAAGGCATCGTAAAAATGTGTTGGTTAGCATAGGCTGTGTTGATCGAACTTCTTAATTTGTTGACTAAGTATGTTACGACCTTACAACAACACTTAAAATTTGCCAAAACATTTAAAAGGCACTTCTTACAGAATTAAAAATGATTTAATTTTTGCAATTAGTAATTTCTTGCGTAAATCTATTAAAGAAAACATTTCCATGGCCCAGCATGTTGCAATTGTTTTAGATGAAATATAAATATAGATAAATAAAGATAAAATATAGCAATTGATCAGATGCTATGTCGTGAGAGAGAGGGCAGTGCGAAGGAAGCTTTTTAAGAGTCGTGAGCGTTGCCAAATAAGCAGGAATAATAGTGTCTCTTATACGGGATGCAGCGTTCATTACCTTCCGAAAGATAACTTACGATTATTTACGTGTGAAGCGTTCAAAAGGCAGAGGTTGATAATTGACTTTTGGTTTACTGAAAATTGTGGGAGCGTATGGGTAGGGCTGGCGTTATTCCAGACGACGCAATAATAATAATAATAATAATAATAATAATAATAATAATAATATAATGTCTTTTTCATATAATGATTTAATTTAAAACGCAGAGAACTGAATAAATTTACGTTTTGTCTTCCAAAACAGGCTCCAAATCGCACTCTTGCTATTTACAGAGCTTACCCAGTCAAATTGGTCACCGCACGCCCCTGATAATAGTGTAGATCTCATATTCGTTTTAAACCTTGATTTTTCGAAAATTGCAATAAATCAACGTTTTTTGCCGTCTTCCTAGAACTACAATTATGAAGATAGAGATTTTTCCTTTAAAGAAATATTTTCCTTAAAGCTAGATTTTGAAATAAGGGCATGTACAATCTTTCGAAAACTTGAGTAGTTTTCGCGTAATTTTGTGTAAATATAGGTAGTTTTTAATTTTTTAAAACAATTTTCTTTTTCAAAAATGGCATAAACAATTTTGATTCAATTTTCACCTCGGATAGTGTATAGAACGTTTAAGAGTGCAGGTCTCCGGTTCGTTAATTCTGGTTTTTGAAAATTGGAAAAATTCAAAGTTATTTCGCCGTCTTTCTACACTTACAATTATGAAAAACTTTACTTTGACACGCTTAATAAGGAACTTCTGAAGAGAAGAGAAAGTTATGTAATGGTGCGCGAAAAATGGTGAATTTACGGCAGAAAACTCTCATCATCATCAAACAGGGCCCTGATAACGAAAAAGTGGATAAATACAGTTCCTAAATATAGAAAAGAATTCTCTAACATGGTGTACCTAGAATCCATGTTTTATGTGTCCTTGATACCGAAAATCGATTGATGGCAAAACATCTACCTGTGAACAACGAAAGCGGCTAATCCGTCCAGCTGATTTTCTCCAAATTTGATACTCCCCCATCGATCTGGCTGATGTCGCGGCCCCTTGAATTTGAAACCGATATTTTAATTTTGGGGGATACTTTACATGAAGCCCCTTGGACACTTTCAAAATTAAAAAAAAAAATAACGCCATCGATTTTGATTAAATTTTGTTGTTGGATAGTCTACAGGACGTTGAAGGGAATGGTGCAAGTCTCAAGCTGGTTGAAAACACGATTTTTTCGAAAACTGAAAAAATTTAAAATGTTTTCGGCGTCTTCCTACAATTACAATTATGAAGATACAATTTTTTTTCTTAATGAAATGTGTTCGAAAATTGAAAACATTCAAAATGTTTTCGGCTTCTTACAACTACAATTATGAAGATACATTTTTTTAAATGAAATATGTTCATCAAAAACAGATCATCAAATAAGGCCATGTTGAATTTTTCGAAAATTCGAGTATTATTGAGTAAATGGCTGTTAAACTTAATCGGCCGCTCTGAAAATCCTGCATCTCGTGATCGGAATTTTAGAAATGTTTTGAGGTAGTTGGATGCTACGTAAGTTAGAATGTATGTTATTTTATATTTCTTCGTTCATTTTTCACATTGGAACTTTTGTTATACGTTTACAAAATAATCTTTTAGAAATTATTTAAAACCTACTCGAAATAAATATGAAATAAAGATTGCTCGCCTTTAATCGCCCGCTCCCAATTTATGCAGTTGGATGATACGTAAGTTAAAATTTGTATATTCTTTCATATTTCATTATTATTATTATTATTATTATTATTATTATTATTATTATTATTATTATTATTATTATTTCTCTCAAAGTTTTTGGTTTAACATGGATACCACACAGATACAATATCAAAGCATGGTAGTACTGACATATTTAAAATTTAAAAAAAATGAACTTTCAAAACCCAACATGTCCTCCCATGAATCTCCTGACTAGTGAGCAGGTACTGATTATAACCGACTTCTGGAGGCTGATGATAATTCTCTTCTCCAAGCCGAGTTCTTCCACCGATCTGCAAAGAGTTTTTGGTATAACACCAGTTGCTGACAGTACAATTGGGATAGTTTTAACTTCTGACACTCGCCATTGTTCTTTTACGGCAAATACTAGTTCTCTGTATTTGTCGATTTTAGTCTGGTATGTTGTCATCATGTTGCTGGTATTGACGACTGCAAAATCAATAAACCAAACTTTTTTTGCAGATTTGTCCCAGAGAGTAATATCAGGTCTGTTGTGCTGAATTGTCCTGTCTGTCAGAATACTGCGGTCCCAGTATATCTTATGTGTCTCATTTTCTAGTACAGCTTCTGGATGATACTGGTAATATGGTGCATCCACTTTCTGAGGTAGCCTGTATTTCTTGGCTAGTTTGGAATGAATGATGTGGCCCACTTGATCGTGTCTCACTTTATAGTCAGTGGGAGCTAGACAACTACAGCCTGAGATAATATGCTGAATGGTTTCATGATCTCGACCACACATACGACATTCATCAGTTAGTACTCCTGGGTTTTTGATGATATATTTTAGGTAATTCTTTGTGGGAATCGCCTGATCTTGTATTGCTATTATGCCTTCACTCTCAGGGTACAAATATCCTATACTGAGCCATTTGTACGACATTTCCTGGTCGACATTTGGATTGGCTACTGCAGCAGGATATGCACCGTGGAGTGCTTTCTGTTTCCAGGAATCGATCTTTTGCTGCAAAGAGAGCTGATGAACTTGCATATCTTGTTTTAGATTGAGGGGCGTGTAATTTTCATCTGCTTGCACAAGTACCTTGTGAAGTCGAGAAGTACATGCCTTTTCTGCGAAATATTTCCTCATGGCTATTATCTGTTTGGCATGGAGATTCGTGAACTTCACAATACCACGCCCTCCCATTTGTCGAGGCAGTATGACCCTTTGGATCGCACTCTTAGGATGGTGACAACCGAAGCGTGTCATTTGAACTCTTACAAGTCTCTCCAATTCCTCTAGGTCGGTTGTGGACCATTTAAGAATACCCATCGAGAAGGTGATAATGGGTATAGCATACGAGTTAATGGCAGTTGTGAGGTTTCGAGAGTTGAGGGAAGTTTTCAACACTGACTTGAGTCGGTTGGCAAACTCTGTTTTCAGCATACCCTTCAGTTGATGATGTGCAATCATATTTCCTTGCTGTATCCCAAGGTATTTGTAGAGCTCGTCAGCTTCCAGAGCAGTGATTGTTTCTCCATTAACAGTCTCGTAAGTGAGCTCACTAATGAGTTTACTCTTCTCTATTTGTTGTATTTTGCATTTATCAATGCCCAGTTGCATATTTATGACCCTGGAGAAGTCTTCAGTAACTTTCATCTGAATGTTTAAGCCACGCATCGTACCAGAGTAGAGTTTAATGTCGTCCATATACGCTAAGTGGGCTATTTGCAATCTTTCAGTGCTTCTCAGTTCGAAACCTAATTTCAAGTCTTCTAGGAGTGTCGACAACGGGTTCATTGCCAAGCAGAACCAGTACGGGCTCAGGCTATCGCCTTGGAAGATTCCGCGCTTTATATTTATTTCCTTGGTAACCATTGTTTCATTTCTCGAAGTGACACGAATAGTTGTCTTCCATTTGCCCATGATGGATTTCAGGAAATTCACGATTGTCGAGTTCACACGATATAGTGACAGCACATAGAGGAGCCAATCGTGCGGAACCATGTCATAGGCCTTTCTATAATCAATGAAACAGGTGAATAAATTGCGTTGCTTCTTACATGCTTGCGATATGACCACACTATGGATGATAAGTTGCTCCTTACACCCCAGGGAGCCCTTGCTGCATCCCTTCTGAGCTTCGGCTAAGATAGAGTTTGCTACACAGTGTTTCTCGATAACCATTGATAAACAACTTGTGATGACTTTGTAAAAAGTATTGAGACAAGTGATTGGTCTATATTTCGTAGGATCTGTAGTATCACTGGTTTTTGGCTTCATATATGTCACACCTTCACACATATTATTATTATTATTATTATTATTATTATTATTATTATTATTATTGTTGTTGTTGTTGTTGTTGTTGTTGCGGCGATATATGAGGATTCAGATCGCGCGCCAAATCGGCAGCGCGGGACGGAGGCTACCGAAGGCAGCAGGCCTACAAACCGACGCGAGGGCCGGCCAATAGAACGTGAGCGGCCGGCAGGCGGATCAGCAGCCCCGAGGCGAGGCTACGGCGCGGCGTGCTTTTTAACCGGCCGCGCCGGCCAGAGGAACAGACAGTTCTGAAGTGCGATCCGGTAGTGACTCAGTGTGTGTATCTTGTGCGAACTCGGCTAAGTTAACTTGTTTTCTCTCCTGGTATTTTGGACGACCGTGCGCGCATCTTGGGACTTCATCTGGATTTTGGACACTGTGGCTTTGTACAACGGACTACTCTCCTGGATTTTGGCAGCTGGATCACTACTGTAAAAAGATTGATCAATAAATTGTTATTGACTCGTGTCTTTTTGTGTACATAACAATTATTATTATTATTATTATTATTATTATTATTATTATTATTATTATTATTGTTGGCAAGAAATCAGGATCCAACAGGAGACGTTCAATAAAATTCTAACTCTATTATTATTATTATTATTATTATTATTATTATTATTATTATTATTATTATTATTATTATTATTATTATTATTATTATTATTATTATTATTATTAATTCAAATTCTGAGATTGCTCAAGGGCAGCGTACTAGCTTCCCGAGCTGTGGTCCCCGGGTTCGATTCCCGGTCGAGGCAAGAATATAGTTTATTTATTTATTTATTTAACGTCAAAAAACAGTTGAAACTGCGTATGACGTGCTATGGGTAAAAATGAATTGTGTGCACATTTTCAAAATTCTGTGATCCCTACACTAAGTCATATACTACTTAAATTATTTTTAAAAAAAACCTCCCATGTAATAAAATCTTTTTTCAAGGATAAATAAGCAATACATTTTGGCTCTTATCCATGTTGTCCTTCGGAATAATACTTCCTGCCGCGACAACATGCAAACGATAATTTGAATAATTGTATTTCCCACTGAATTCTAGAAGACGTGCACAGAAAATGAAGTTACATTTATGTCCAGAAGCAAAACAAGGGGCCATCTCAGCATTTGCTCAATGGATCAAGGAAACTGGACGAAAAACCTGATCGAGATGGGGGTCATTGACCCGGAGGCTGTAGTACAATACTTGTTACAGGTTGTTTATACACATTTGTACAGTCCAAATGGTAAATCATGCATTATGTATCATTGTTAAAATTAATGTTACTTTTCTTGTGATGCTCAGTATAGTCTCTAATTGTATAGAAACAGTTATGCAGCAGAAACGATTTCACTTGGAATTTAAACTTTTCTATTGAATTTAATCGTTTAATGTCATCTGGCAAAGTGTTGTAAAATAATGTACATGTATTGTATGTGCATTTTTTGTAATGAGCTGTTGATACTGTCACCTGATGAATATGATTTCTACGTCGAGTGTTATAGTAATAGACATCGGCATTTTCTGAAAATATATTCCCGCCCTTGAGCAAGTCATTTTTGACAAAAACAACTGATTCGTAAATAAACAGACAAGGTAATGGTAAAATTTCTAGATTAATGAAGAGAGGCTTACATGAATCACGTGGGTGGGATTTGGTTATTATTCGTACGATTCGTTTTTGTAATCTAAACGTCTGGGAGCTATAAGATGTATTTCCCCATAATATTATGCCATATCTCAGGCGGGAATGAACATTCGCGAAATATACACAAGTTGAAGCTTTCCTTCAAAATCGTCCCAGTTTCTATAGATATGACGAAGAAAATCTCTAGCAGGCGGATCTCGATAGTTACGGTGAAGAGAAAACATAATGTTCGCCTCATGTCGCTGTTACCGCCAACCATGGGAATTTAACTAGGCCCAGGCAAGGCCGTTAGCTGACGGCGAATTC